>JAJKFI010000094.1:3317752-3417990 GCA_029204185.1 Lerista edwardsae
TCTCTCTCTCTCTCTCTCTCTCTCTCTCTCTCTCTCTCTCTCTCTCTTGTGTGTGTGTGTACAGACACGCAACAGAGGAGGGAGCTTCTCAGCAGCAGCAACTGTAGAAAAGGCTCCCTGAAGACAGGCAGTTTGAAAACTACTGCCTGGAGGGCACAGGGACTGAAAACCGCTGGAGAGAGGTAATGTCCCAAAGCGGAGTGAGTGTCTTGGCGGCAGAGACACCAAGCCACCACTTCTGTGGAAGATGTTGGGGAGGGGTGTACAGGGCCTACACATGTCTGCTCTGCTCCCTTCCCTTCAAGTAATCATGGCAGCATCTTTTTATGTCTCTGATCGGGTGGAGTAGTCAGTGAGGCCTACAATTCCCTCCTCCTCCTCATGGATAATCACCCCATTGTTGTCCAGCCAGGACATGGGGGGGGGCTTCCCTTCACAAAGGGGCCTAGAGAGCAAAGCTGCCCTGGCCTGGCACAATGAGGGCCCTGTGTCCATGCTTCCCCGCCCCCCCCCCTCCCAGAGCTGGTCAGGGCTTCCGTCCCCACACCCAAAAAGGCTTGGTTCTTCTCTGGCTGTTGGGACACTTGGCTTAATTGGCAGGACAGAAAGATTTGAGCTTTACTGACTCTGTTGAGAGAAATAGTCTTGCCCCCTCATCTTGCTGGACGTTCATTTCAGAAGTCATAAGCCGTTTACACTCAGGATTCCCTCCTGTTTCTAGAACAATTGATCACAAAAGCATCTCCTGGCTCTCCCCCCTCCCTGCCTTACTTTACTTTTGCCCCTTACTTTTTATTTTTACTTGTAGCCAATAGTTGCTTCAGTGGCAAATTGCTGCTGGGTGGAAGACATTCATTCTTCAGCAGGAAAATGGTACAGAAGGAAAGTTTAAATCTCCTGCCCCTGCATTCCAGTTCTAGTCTGGATCCCCACCTTGCAGCCACTGTAATAGTAGTAGTAGTAGTAGTAGTAGTTGTTGTTGTTGTTGTTAGTGGTGATATTAATTGAACACTTCCTTATTTACTCCTGCTTTTAAACATGCCTATAAATGATGAGCTTAAGGTAATATTTAGTTTGGCCCCAAGCTGGATATGTTCTCTGTGTGCGTGCATGCATTTGTGCGTGTGTGTTTGGGATACCTAAGTCCTGTTGTGTTCCGGGTACCACCCCAACCCTCTGAGTGTCGATCACTCATGGCTGTTGGTTTGTTGGGACTTTTGGTTGGCTGGGTTTGTTTGTTTGTTGCATACTTGGCGAAAGAAGTTGCCCAGCCAGTTTGGCGGTGCGTCATTTCTGAGGCAACTTCAGGAGGCTTGTGGGCTTAGGAAGGTTCATGTTTTACCCTTGTGAACTTTGTAGATGTGAAATAACTGTACACACCCAAGTTCGAGCCTTGAAAACTGCAGAGATCTGATAGCTTGCAACATGATTTTTCCCCATTTATCCCACACTGGAATTCCATGATGTGGCCTTGTCCTAAATAAATGATAGTGTCTCATACAGGGTAATTTTGTTTGAATTTGCAAAGTGAACAGTGCAGGACTCATACCTGCCATGCTGTAGTTCAGGCTATATCCAGGTTGCAGGAGAATGGGAATACACTGACTAGCTATGCCACTTGATGCCCATGCACTCAATAGCCACCGCCCCCCTGCTGCCAACATTCCAAGTCACAGGGACATCATGCTGACTCATAGTGTGGGCAGATGGAAGGATTTAGAGCACAATTCTAACCTGGAGTTAGGCTGTCTTAGTTAGGCCAGCAAAGTTTGACTGGCGCAAGGAACACTGTAAAATGAGTTTGGAGCACTCTCTGAGTCGGGGAGGATGGCGCACGTCTGTGTGCTGGCCTCTCTGACTCCGAGAGTGGTCCAAACATACTTTACGGTGTCCCTTGTGCCAGCCAAACTTTGCTGGCCTAACTAAGCTGGCCTAACTCCAGGTTAGCGTTGCGCCCTTAGTAGAAGTAAGGCAATTTTCCTTTCTTAGCAGATGTTGAGGCTTATCCACTAAAATTCTACTTTGCATATTCAGTGCTGAGTCTGAGCAGTGGAAAGGAAATACTTCTGGATGCAACTGTGTGTCTACTTTGTTTGCTATCCTGGTTGGTCATTGTACATATTGTTTGATGTTCCTAACTTAAGAGCTGTTATCCATCTACCTAAATCGACACAGTGGGGAATAGACACTATTGTTGTGGTGCATAGCCAAGGTCACTGTATTCATTGGTTACAGAAAATTGATTCCTCCAATCTTTCACTGCATGCTTATATGTGGAGTAAGGATTTCAGTACATATTGTAGTTGTGGTTGTAAGGCACAAGGGGTGACGGTTAATTTTGGATTACTTAATCCAAAGTAAAATTAGAGTGTGATTATTAGGATGCACAATTCCTCTTCTGGTTCTCAGTTACCCTTCAGCCATACTTCACTGGGTAATTACACAATCATGGAAAACAGATCACAAGATCCACATTAATATGCGAGGTCCCCTATTATATTAGAAAATACAGTCTATGCTCATTCCTTTTATACGTGGGTAGACATTTTCACAAGTTATGCAGAATGCACGTAAGGGACGGCTGAGTGGGCATGATTCCACTCCCATCTCCTCACACATTCAACATAATGCGTAATCTATCCTAGGGCCTAACTAAACACAAGTGTATGAACAGCACAAAGATTAACTGTGCAGTATGAGCATCTGTGCTGTAATGTGTTCACTAATGTTGACTGTGTATTGAACAGCACATGTAAATGCATGCATGAGAATTCTCCTATTCAGGAAGAATACAAAGCAACAGATCAATGCCTGATCCTGATCTCACAGCCCAATCCTTACTAAGTTCCTTACTAAGTTACACAGTAGTAGCAGTACAGGCTATGCTGCATGGCCATGGGGAATTTTTGGCTGCTCAAGATCTACTTGAGGGACATTTGTTGCCAATCTCCATTGATCCATTGAGATGGATCAAGTCTGAGAAGGGGGTCAGGATTCATCATTCACTACCACCACTGAACCTGCCCTCTGGGCCAATCTGCCCACTCTCTGCCCCATCTCCCCTCGTTCCACTCTCCCCAACCCAGTCTGTCCCTTGTGCCAGGGTTACCTGCTTTAGCAGGCTTCCATCGCTCTGCTGGCACATGTGGGAAGGCTCTGGCCTGCCACAAAGCACTTTACGGTGCTTTTGTTGCAGCCTGCACAACTGCAATGCACATTCCACGGGTGCAGGTCTTGGTTAGGATTGGGCTATCATAAAGCCACCAGAGACCTATCATGCAGGCTGTTTCCCTGTGATTTCAACCTCGTTCATCCTCTTACAATGAAGTTATTATGTGCCATTTCAGCTCTGGGGGAGAAACTGGTTGCTTATTTACCTTAGATGGGGCTGGGGCTGGGTGTGCAGGTGCTCACAGTTGTCAGTCATTTGCCTGGCAAAGTGCCATCTAGGGCTGGGTGAGATTAGCCAATGGCACGCAGCCAGGAAATAGGGCACTATGGCGACTGGTGTTTTTCATACTCACTTCCTCTTGCGAGAGAATTAACTAGTCAGTGATGCCCACTTATCAGACTGAAGGCGTATAACCTGTTATGGAATTTTGTTGTTCACGAACACATTTCCTGTAAACATACTTCTGTTTTTACATACAATTGGAAAGCATTTGGGGGGGGGCGGGGGGAGCTTTTCATTTATTTTGTAGAATCAACGTTTTACTATACTTTGCCATCTCCTCAGGAAATTTATGTTTTGAAATGCTGAACTCAGTTGTAAAATGGGATCTTTGTATTCAACTATCCCTGGCAACAGAATTTCCCTTTCTTAATGTTTGTCCGGTGGCACTTACCTGCATATAGGTCTAAATTTAAAGAACTGTGCAATTACTTCTGTGTACCAAAAAGGAATTTTGGACTCCTAAAAAGTAACTCCCCGCAGTGCATGACAACCCCCTTTTGAAACAAAGGTTTAAAAATAATCTGTACTATATCATTGGGGTCAGCTGCTCAGATGGAAAAAAGTTTAATATTTAACAAGGCATGCCCAAGCCTTTGGGCACACCTTTCCAGAGGAAGTTTTTGGATCCTGGCCAAAGGAATTGTAAGTTCTCAACAGGTGTCTGCTTCTCCATCCATTGCCTGGACGGAAATGGAGGGCAAACTTAGCAAGAGGTACCATTTAACATGGTTGTTTTGCAGGCTGAGACCTCCATTCCTTTTTGCCAGAGTTGCTGAGCCACATATGCCAGTCCTGTTGCTAGTCCATTTGGATCAGCAGCGATCAGCATTAGGAGAGACCCCATATGAATTGTGGGCATCAGTCATGCCTGTTATTCACAACAGCCCCCTCTGGAGCATCATTCTACGTGAATCCTACAATATATGTATACCACAGGCTTAAATAAGTTTAATAGTTATTCCCTGTGCACAGAGAATCCTAAAAACTGTGGTTCTTTGAGAAGATACAGAGATCTCCAACAGGGAATTTAGAATCATGGGATGGCGAAGGGGCCTTCAAGGCCTCTACTGTAGTCCAACCCCCTGCTTGAAGTAGGACAAACTTCCCTAGAGCATCTCTGAAAGGTGGCAGTACCTTGGCTTGATGACTCTCCCTGGAAGTCTACCACTTCCCTTGGTAATTAGTTCCACTATCAAACTTCCCTTACTGAAATCTCCCCTCCTGCAACCGATTGGATGTAGTCCTATTCCCTGGGGCAACAGAGAACAAACCCTTGCCTGCTTCCATGTGGTATCTGCTATCTGATACTCTTCAGGTCTCGGAAGTGTGCTGTTGTGTTCTCACTCAGCCTTCTTTCCTCCAGGCTAATGATACAAGTTCCCTCAACCTTTCCGCACAGGACTTGACCCCTGATCATCCTTGATGCCCTTCTCTGAACCTGCTCCAGTTTGGCTGCATCCTTCTTATAGTGTGGTAGCCAAAACTGGTCACAATACTTGAGATCAGTGCAGAGTTAAATGAAACCATTTCTCCTCACAGGTTGGAAATTATGGCTGTGGTCATGCAATCGAAAATGGCATTAGCCTTCTATGCAGTCACATCGTGCAGCTGGCACATGTTCAGCTTGTGATCCACTGCAACACCAAGATCCCTTTCACATGTTGTACTTCCAAGCCTGATATGTCCATTCTATATTTGTGTATTTGCTTTTTCCCCTAAATGCAAAAGCTTGCATTTATCTCTGTTGAACATCATTTTGTTGCCTTCAGCCCAGTATTCTATCCTATCAAGGTAATCCTGAATGTTTCTACTGCCCTCTGCAGTGTTAGCTATTCCTCTCAGTTTCATGTCATCAGCAGATTTGTTAAGAATTCTTTGTATCCCCTTGCAATAACCTCACCAAACTATAATTCCCAGAATTCTTTTTTGGGGGGAAGGCATAACAGTTAAACTGACATGGATATAGACTTATAGTGTGGCTAGTATATTTACTAGATGACTCAGATGACTCAGTTTACTTGTTTGTAGCATCTGGAGCTATATATTCTGGAGAAACCTTGGCATGGCCTGGGCAGAATGCCTGGTTGATACCTGTTATTTGCCTGTGGCATATTCTGATTTGGATAATAGGTTAAACTGATGTGTGAATGCTCCTGCTTATATGGGTATTATTGGGCCTGATGCTTCCCTTTGGAGCCCAATCTGCTGCTGGTGTGCTATTACAATGTTTCATTCACCTCTCCTTTTTCTTTTTGCAGTCTGTGCAGGCACCTTCAACGGACTCAGTGTAACCGGTCATGCTCATCAACAGTATCAGACGCTACAGAAAATGTACAACAACTGCGAGATAGTCATTGGCAACCTGGAGATTGTACTCATTGAACAAAACCCTGACCTCTCCTTCCTTCAGGTAACCAGGGCACAGAAAGTGGATTAATTGCTATGTGGGGAAGAATGTTGTGGCATAAGGAGTACAGGTAGATCGAGTGCAGGCACACAATTCTGATTTCCTCGCACCAGTCACATTCCCAGAGAGGGGGGCAATGTGCTATGTTTTGCAGGCCCCTCAATGCACTGTGTAAGCTCGGTTTGACTCTGTCGGGCTGTTGCTTCAGTGGCTACATTGGCTGCCAGTTCCTTTCCGGGCCCGATTCACAGTGCTAGTTCTGACTTTTAAAGCCCTTTATGGCTTGGGTCCGGGGTATTTGAGGGACCGCCTCCTTCCATATAATCCTACCCGTACTCTTAGGTCATCTGGGGGGGGGCCTTTTGACTGTGCTGCCACCAGGAGAGGTGAGGGGGATGGCGGCCAGGAACAGGGCCTTCTCAGTGGTGGCCCCCCGACATAGGAATACCCTCCCCTTAGAATTAAGAACGGCTCTCTCTTTGGCAACATTCCGGCGGGGGCTGAAGACTTTTTTATTCAAACAAGCCTTTAACTGTTGACAGGCAGGCTGGCATTTTTTACACTCTACCCTTTCATTTTAAATTCTGGGATCCACAGGGCTTGCTGTTGTTAAATTTTTAACTGTTTTTAATATTGTTCTTAATCATTGTTTTAATGGTATTGTATTGTTTTTTAATGCTGTAAGCAGCCTTGGGTGCCCTCGGGCAGAAAGGCGGGATAAAAATCAAATAAATAATAATAAAATAATAAGCTGTCCCTTCCCATTGCCTTCAGAGCCATTCCGGGTGGCAAGAGCAACATCTCCTTCCCTTTATTCTTGCTGCCCAGAGTTGTTCCTAAAGCCGGGGAGGGCCTGTTTCACGGCTCACTGAGGCACCTGTGAAGCTAAGCATGTTGATCTCCTCTGGGAATCTTGGTTTGAAAATCAAGAGGCAACTTAATCTAAGCATGCTTCCTCTTTTCATGTTTGGAGCGATTTTCCCTCACTTTTCTTTTCCTAGAGTTAAACATGGTTTCATGTCACATTGCATCCACATCAGCCATGGTCCCCACTTAAATCATGGTTTAAATAGGTTTGCTAATTATGGTTATGAAATAGATTTGCTAATTATGGTTATGAAGGAAGCTGGTTTGCGTTAACTATACAAACTATGTTGGTTCACATGTAAAGATAAACCAACCATGGTTAATACTGGAAACAGTGGGAGGTACATACTCTAGCAAGAGGGAAATGAATGGGAGGGATTGCTCACCCCTAGGCCCAGCTCCCTATTTTCAAATTACAGTTTCCAGAGAACCACAGTTATGATTACACCAGACCAGTGGTGTCATTCAAATGATTTAGGAACAGGAACTCACTTTTGATTGGCACTTGTCGGGAACCCGGAACCAGCCACGGAGCCCGTTAGGATCCGGAACGCCCGTACTGGTCCGTTCCCCCTGAATGACATCACTGCACCAGACCTATGTATATTCCTCTTGTCTACAGATTTGCAAAGCTAGCACCAACTCTGCTACTTGGTATTGTAGGAATTTCCATTTTCATCTGTGAAAGTGTAACAAGGGCCTTGCTACTTCGGACCAACACCAATCTAGCCCCACATTCTTGTTTCCATCAGTGGCCAGTTTGTTAGACATATATAACTTCTGACACAGAGGTTTCCTTTAGCTGTGATACCTGGGGTGGTTACTGGTAGCTTGAAGCCTGCTCCCTTGCTCTGGTGATATTTTTTTACATTTAAATATAGAGGGGGTAAATATGGAGGGGGTGAGATAAACCAGGATTGTGAGGGGTGTATTTATACATGATCTGCTGCTGCTGCTGCTGCTGCTGCTGCTGCTGCTGTGTGTGGCTTCTTGGAAGGATCCCCTGCCCTGCTACCTTGCTCTGGTATGTGTGTTCTTTAAAACAGTTAAATTTGGGGGGAATCACAGTAGCTCTTCACCAGTTAGGGCGCAATCCTAAACTGGAGTTAGGCCGGCATAAACTAAGCCAGCAAAGTTTGGCCAGCACAAGGGCCACCATAAAATGTGTTTAGACTACTCTTGGAGTCAGGGAGGATGGCTCTTGTCTGTGTGCTGGCCTGTCTGACTCCAAGAGTGGCTTAGTAGCACAAGGGCCACTGTAAAGTGTGTTTGGACTACTCTTGGAGTCAGGGAGGATGGCACATATCTGTGCGCTGGCCTCTCTGACTCCGAGAATGGTCCAAACATACTTTACGGTATCCCTTGTGCCAGCCAAACTTTGCTGGCTTAGCTTATGCCGGCCTAGCTCAGTTTAGGATTGTGCCCTTAGTCATTTTATTAAGTAGCTCATGTATATCTGATGGTTGCCTACCCCTGCAATAGTGTGTGTGTGCCTGTGTGTGTGTGTGTGTGCGCAAAACATGCCTAGTTTTGTGTAGAAAGGGTGGCTATAGACAGATGCAGTAGCCCAACGATGCATAATGGGAGGGGGGTTAGAATACTGGAAGCCCCCTTCTACTGAGTCCGATCACTGACCCATCTAAGTCAGCAGTGACTGGCCACAGCTCTCCAGGTTTGTAGAGAGGAATTTTTCCTCTGCCCTGTCGAGAGGGGCCAGGGATTGAACCTGGAACTTTCTACATGAAAAGCAGGTGCTCTGCCTCTGAGCTGTGGCCCCTCCAGGTGGATTTGAGGAAAGACGTCCATGGATGAAATGCTGTCGCTGGAAGGCAGTGACACAAGCTCCGTGACTGGTTTGGTTGTTGGTATTCAGATGCTCTGTCCCGCCTCATGTCTCAACATCTCGCTAGAACAGAAAACTGTGCCAGTGGCTTTTTTTCCCCTTTCCTTCCTTCACCTGCTTCTAAATTTCCTGCCAGACAGGGCCCTGCCCTGACTTGTCTTCTGTGGGCACCAGGCAGGTAGACTGCACATGTGGCACCCAGTTTCTGCTCCGTCAGAGAGCAAAGACTGAGGTTGTGCTGTGTTGGTTCCTCCTCTGTCTTGTGCTGGGGAGCAGCAAGTTAATGCTAAGACTAAGGGAGACACTGAGTGATGCTAATTATATGCTGGAATCAGAAGGGTTTGCATTTTGGGGATGAGTAAAGACCAGGAGGGCATTTCTGGTGTTTGTTTCTACTGCGGCAAAACCTAGCTCAAGACCTCTGTGCTGGGCTAATGTCCTTCTGCTTATTGTTAAGGCAGTGAAGCTTTGGATTTGACCCCTCATTCAACGGAGCAGCCAGGAAGATGGAGTTAATTTGTGCCATAATCTCTAATTGCGCCCTATGATGCAACAATTGAGATGGAGCCTGCCCAGAGCCTCTGGGTTCCATGCCCTCATGAGTGGGAAGGATTTTTTTTTTAAATTGCACATTTAAATGTGCAAATGGGACCAACTAATCTTTGCCAGAATGAACTTTCCTCTGGACATTGGCAGGGTGAGCTGTCAACAACTTGCTCAGTGAGTGTTCACTGAAGTCACAGTAGCCCTTTTGCTGCCCATTCACTTCCCACGGAGAAAATGCTTTTTATGGGGGTTTGGGTCTTTGAGAATAGTTTTGTAGTGCTTTATGTGGGCAACCACCAAATGGAGACATTCACACGAATCAGCAGTTCCCCAGCTGAAATAATGTCATAGCCTTGGGAGGTTCACGTATTTTATGATTCTGTCATCTCAGCAGAAAAACTGAGCATTGTGTCTGAAAGGTCTGATCTAGGGTGACTTGCTCCTGATTCAAACACTGGTATAAAATGAACCTATGGAACTCAATGAGGTTCTTGTGGCCATGAGGCCCCATACTTGTGGCTGTAAGATGGATGTGATGACTGCTAGCAAAAAGAAGGATTGGTTAAAAGTACTATCCCATTTGGCAAGAGGTACAAGCTATGGTTTTCAAATGTGCAACCTCCATGTTCAGAGGCAATATGTACCCATCAGAGGTTGAGAATTAACAAGTATTAGCTAATTGCTGCCATTCTGTGCTCAGAAACTGTTCTGTAACATTGGCTGGCCACTGTGTAGGTAGCTGAAATGGTCGACCATGACTGATCTGATCCAGTATGTCAGTCTTTACATAATGTGGGAAACAAGCAGATTTCTCACTGACATGAATGATATATCAGAGATTCTAGCAGGAAGTTTGGTTGCAAAGCGGTGAGAACAGACCATGTCTGAGCCACAGGGTGCGGGGTGAGAAATGCATTATAGCAGTGGTTCTCAAACTCTTTAGCACTGGCACCCATTTTTTAGAATGACAATCTGTCCGGGACCCACCAAAAGTGATGTAATGTCCGGAAGTACCATCATTGTGATGCCAGAGCCTGCTTTCTTGAGAATGCAGCAATAAGTTGGATTATTTCTCAGCCAATTTCCAATAGCAAATTGAATCAAAAAGAAAAAAACCTATTTATAACCATGGCACAAGCAAAACAACCACACAGCCCTCCCCCTTTCCAGCATCCCATCTTCCCATATTTTCAATATGGCTGCTCTAGGTGCTTTCAGGTGCACCTGAAATCGGCTCATGACCCACTGGTGGGTCCTGACTCACAGTTTGGGAACCAGTGCATTATGGTAATTGACAAACTTGACAAACTTGATTTGTATCTAGGAGCCAGCCCAAAAATGTAGGAGCCAGAAATCACTCAGCAAGCCTAAAAGAAAGTACTGCCGTTTTATTTAATGTTGTTGTTAAAAATGAGCACACTCATTACACCCTCTACTCCTGAGTACGTTATAAACCTTATAATAACATTATAAATCATAGATGATGATGATTAATAGGAGGGGCAGTAAACCTGCACTTATAAAATGCCAACTACAGGAAGGTCACACCAATGCAAGTTAAGGAGCTTAATGTACAGTATAGCTTAAAATTGTAGAAAATAGCAGTGACCCAAATCAAATTAATACAAATTCATACTCACTCAATATCCTGTCACACCATCTGAGAAATCAACCCAAATGTGCAAATTAAGGGTTTTAAAAAATCTTTATTTAGGATCCACACAATCAGGCCTATCCCTCTCCAATCTCCTGTGCAACATCCATTCTGAACAGCAGCAAGGGCTATTATTCCAGTTAATAACTCCTCCCTATGCAAGGGAGATGGGTCTTTCTTCATTGGTCCCTCTCATCCTCATTGTACAAGAGATGGCTGTGGTTCTTCTGGGGTGGCATCAGAAGCACTAAGTTGGTTGGCTCTCCTTTGCACCTACACTCCATGAGGTGCAAAGGGGGAGCCAAGAGACACCGGATTGGAGCAGTTTGGACTCCAGGTGTTTGCTTTTGCAGAACTTGACACAAGCTCCTACTTTCTTTTGCTTACCCTTCCCCCCTAGTTCAGTTTCAGGCTCGCAGCCTGGTGGGGTGAAATGTACGTGGGTAGGTGGGGAGAAATTGTGGGTGAGGGATTTGGTGCTTGCCCATTCTAGCCTGATCTGAAAATGCCCATCCCACCATGTGTGTGGTATTTGGCAATGATCCTCAAATCTGTCACAGCCACATTTAGTTTTGCTGTGAAAATAGTACAAAATGGCTGCTTTTATTCTTTGCTGGTATTCCTCAATACAACTTCCCTCAAACAAGTCCTAGTCTGAGTCATTACAAATACGGTGGGTGTGTTTATGCTTCAGCCTGTCCTCAACTGAGGAAGAGCTTAGGGAAGACCAATTACAGGAAAGGAATGTGGATTCTCTTCTCCCATCGAGCCCTGTGGTCCCAAAGGCAGCCTGGTTTGAGTAGTGACAAGATGTGCAATTCGATAACAATTGGGTGGATATTATGGGTCTCTTATGTTTTCCTCTGACTCTTCCCAGACTATTCGAGAAGTGACGGGCTACGTTTTGATCGCCATGAATGACTTCACGTATCTGCCGCTGCAGAACCTGCGCATAGTGCGAGGGACACAGTACTATGAAAATAAGAATGCGCTCACCATCTTCCTGAATTATGAAGCCAATGTCACACATGGCCTGCGCCAGGTGGGCTTCAACCAGCTCACAGGTGAGTTGATGGCCTAGGGAAGGCAGGTCTTGAGGCTCATACTAGCTAGTCAGTGTTCCTGCACTGATATGTGCTGCCTGCTTCTCAAACAGTCTTAGGGTGCAATCCTAACCTGGAGCACACACTGTTAAGCGTGTTTGGACCACTTTTGAAGTCAGGGAGGATTGTGCACATCTGTTTGCTGGCCTCCCTGACTCAGAGAGTGGTGTAAACGTGCTTTATAGCATGTTTGCGACACTCCTGGGCCTGGGCACAAGGGACTTGTGCTGGCCGAACTCCAGGTTAGGATTGTGCACTTAGTGGAGGCCCTATCAGCAATTTATTGTTTTCTGTGGGCCTGATGAAGTAGCCCCTGGACAAGAAAGGCCAAATCGATTAAGACAGTCTTGCTTTTCAAAGCTTTGAACGCAGTGAGCTCATCAGGCATTTGTCTTAAGCATTTGGATTCCCAATTGTGTCTCTTCATTTTCCCTGCAAGCCACCAGGACCCAGCTATACTGTTGCTTTCCACTGCTGTTATCTTCACCATACTATCCATCTTCCCTCTCTAATAGTCTCCTAGCAGCTTTCAATGCTAGGGTTCAAGCTTGGAGCATAAATAGTTAAAAATATTGTCTTGAGCATGTCGAGTGTTTTATGTCTCCACAGTAATCAAAACCATATACTCACTGGGAACACTTGGCTGTTGCTTGCCAACTTGTGTACACTATTTGT
Source organism: Lerista edwardsae (assembly GCA_029204185.1). NCBI lineage: Eukaryota > Metazoa > Chordata > Lepidosauria > Squamata > Scincidae > Lerista > Lerista edwardsae. The sequence goes on from JAJKFI010000094.1 coordinate 3,330,302, forward strand.
ACATGCAATGAAAGAAAAAGCCTATATGTGAACATATATACAGGCTATTGCCCTCAGCCTTGAATAATTATTTATAAGTAATTATAAACAACCTAATGCCTTTGATCATGTGACAATTTTTTCCTCACTGCTCACTAGCTACAGTTTGGCTGTAGCAGGGGGTGGGAGCATCTTTTTATTCCCCTTTCCAAATTAAGTTGTGGTTCAAGTTGCCCTTCATATTTTAAATGGTTAAAAACTGGGAGTGGAGAACAGGAAATGGGCTATTTTGTTCCCTTGGTAATTTTAAGCTTCCTTCAGCATCTAGCCTTAGCCATTGTCAGCACCCAGGAATGGATGTTAGGATCTTCCTGTGATTACATCTCCTTGAGCAGCTCCCTGCAGGCAAGGCTGGGATATATTGCTTGTGATCTGATGTATATGGGACACCAGGGCTGTTACTGAATGATTGCTCAGTTAGTAAATAAGGTGAGTTTGGGTCACTTTTTGCCTACCCTTAATTAAGAAAATACACCCTGCTGTTTTGATTTCATGCCATCAGCCCAAGCACAGCCTAGTTCGGTTAGACCCTGTTCTTTTGCTTAAGCCCCTCAATTCCTCATCAAACAGCTTGATCATATCCTTTTCCCCAACGCAGGGGTGCCAGAAAGAATCCCATTCCATCCTGCAAGGGGAGGGGGCAGTCCCAGAGGTCTCTTCTGAGAACAAATGTTCCCTCAACATTGTAAGACTCCGTAGTGTAGATGGCTCTACTCGGACCTGTGTCGGTGAAATCGCTGGCGCAGGTCCACACATGGTCCAGCAAGAGGGTTTAGGTGATTTGGCAGCTGCCACTGCTGCAGGACCCTCTCACTTTCCAGACCCAATCTGCCCCCACTGCCTCCCCATTCCACCCACCTCCTTCCCTGCTCCACCCTCCTCCCACCCTACCTGCCCCACCAACACTCCTGCAGCGCTGGAGTTTGCCTGCTGATGGAGCATGTTGTATGATTGCCGCCCGCGGAATAGAATGTGTGTTCCTCTGGTGGCTGGCCCAGGTAGGATTGGGCTATACATTTACCTCCTAAGTATTTGTTTCAAAAAGGCAATTGGGAAATTGACTGGAGCAGATTTCTGCAGCAACTGCTTCTGTAATGTTAATCAACTTCCAAGTTTTAAAAGTCAATATTCCTTTTAATTTTTCTTGTAGCAACATTGTTGTTCAGTTGCTAAGTCGTGTCCGACTCTTCGCGACCCTATGGACCACAGCATGCCAGACCTTCCGTCTTATACTTTGTAATGTGCTATGCACAAGTCCCTGCCTTGGAATTTGCAGGCTAAAATTCAGTATAGCAGAGGTAAGAGAGGAAAGGGTGGAAAATGGAAGCAGGGGAAACAGGGAGACAGGGATGGAAGACAGGCCATCTTCTGATTCAGGTTTGTCTCAATTCACTTCCACGTTCTTACTGTTTGTTCTGCTTGCCTTCCCTGCCAAAGAGCGCCCACCCAGAAAGGAGCCTGGCTCATCACAAAACTATTTGATGACACATCTTAATAAAGCCAAAATTATGAGGAAGAGTCCTCAGCCATCTATCCGAATTACTGTTTCAGAGTAAAAAGAACCAATTGGAAAAGTTCCCTTGGCTTGCCAAAGGCACATCCAGGGGTCTTAGTAGGGTGTATAAGGGGAGGAAAAGCGGCTTGAAAATGTTGGCTGAACCTAAATCTGTCAAGAGAGGTGCAAATCCTTTAGGATTTCAAGTGTTAAGTGGAAACCGTCAATAGTCAAGTGGTTCCTAGACGGTAGACAGTTAATGTTGTGAGCAGTGTTGCACAAGAATCTTAGGGCCCAATCCCATCCAATTTTCTGACACCGGTGCTGCCACAGTGCAGCCCTGAGGTAAGGAAGCAAATGTTTCCATTTCTTGAAGAGGCTTCTGTGGCCATTCACAAACCACAGAATGCAGCACACACCCCACCGGCCTGGCTGCACCTGCACCGGAAAATTGGATAGGATTGGGCCCTTAGTGTGTGTGTGTGTTGCAGGGAAAGGGCAGCTGATTTTCTAGTCCTGGGATGCAAGCCCATATAGTGAGTGCCACTGGCGTGCAGTAGGTACAGCATGAGACTTAGACTAGGGAGAAACCAGTGTCATAGTAAATAGAACTGAATGTGGACTGCACAAGTTCTCAAACCTGTTCAGCCATGAACCCCAATAGGTGACTTTAGGGCTAGTCATCCTTTCCCAGTCTAACCTACTCCGCAGAATAGTTGTGAGGATAAAGTAGGATAATTCTATGGGTGCCACTCTGAAGGGTAATGTACATGCATGATTAAGGAATAGTAACAATATGTTCAAGACATAGTCATGATGAGGGGTGCTTTACAGATGTCCTTCTCGAGATTGTAATCTATGAAGCCGACCCTTTACTTGCTTATAAGGGCAGTTTGATGGTGGAATAGATTGCCAAGGGGAGGTGGTAGATTCTCCCTCACTGGAGACCTTCAAGCAGAGGCTTGACAGGCACCTGCTGGAGATGCTCTAGGAGGATTCCTGCTACAGGCAGGGGGGTGGACTAGATGGCCTTGTAGGTGCCTTCCAACTCTATGATTCTATGAAAATAAAAAAAACCCTAAACAGCTTAATGCAAGGTTGAGGAACTATTTTTCCCATCAACATTATAAGCTTACGTACAGTATATTACTTGAAATGTCATGAGTTGAGTTGCCCCCTTCACAGGGACCTAGGATGCTGTCAGTTGGCCAGATTGGGCACTGGCAGAGGGTGCATCCCCCTCCCCCAGGACCCACTTGGCCAAGTCAACCCCTGAACCCTCAGTACTGGTGAAAGCACCAAATGCACTATACGAGAATGAGTGGGAGAGAGGCCGTGCGGAACTTTGGCCCACAGCCTTCAGCAGTGTGACATCAGCACTGCCAAGGAATTCTGGGACCTGCAGTTTTGTAATGAGAATATGGCATTCTCTCAGAGGGTACCCTCACCTACAGTTCAGAGAGTTCGTTGACAGAAACTGTAACCATTACACAAGATTAATTAAGGGTAGGCATGCCCTTGCTTGTGACTTTTGGACGCTTGCCTTGACATTCATGCCTGTTGCTAGCCCTCCCCACTCTTAGGTTCTGTAGGCCTGTATCAGAGGTATCACATACTGTATAATGGATTTTGCAGTATCTGTGGCTTACAACACAGTAAGTAATAAATCCCTTGGAGCTATATTGAAAGTAGCTAGGAGTCTGAAATGGCATGCTCAGAGTCCCACTTGTGTGCTGAAGTTTCTTCTTTTATCCTCAGTAGCAAAATTCAATCACTGAGTGTAAATCACACTTTAACCGTTCAATTCCATATGGAACAGCAGCTTGATCTTACTGGCACCAACAGAGAGGATTTGCTCTTTGGACAGAGTGCCTAGGCACCCAAGGATTTTGAGATTTGTCATCTAACATCAAATCTAGTAACTCCTGCACAACCTTCTCAGCTTTGTTTTAAACTCAGGTTTCTAGTCCTTAGGATTTCAAATCATGAACTGGGTGAGATAAACCTGTTGGCTGTTGCGGTCACATTTTAATAACAATAAAGCTGACCGGGGTGGGGGAGATTCACAGTATTGAGGCTGGGAGACTCCTGAACCAGGCACAGCTCTTCACCCCAGCATGGCTGATTTGTGAATGTGCCTGCCATTGGCTAATTTGGCGTAATTTATTCTACTTCTGCTAGTTATGGGACAGGGCAATGAGCTACACAGTATGCTGAAGCCCTCCCTGCTACAGTCACTGAGGGCGCAATCCTAACCTGGAGTTAAGCTGGCCCAAGTCCCTTGGGCCAGCCCAGAATTGTCACAAACAGACCGTAAAGCATATTTGCACCACTCGGAGTCAGGGAGGGTGGCACATGGACATGCACGGCCCTCCCTGATTCTGAGAGTGTTCCAAGCACACCTTACAGTGTGTTTGTGATACTCCTCACTCCAGGTTAGGTTTGCGCCCTGAAAGGCCTGCTGACCTCCTCTCTAAATCTGGATCTGTATAGCCTGAAGGCTTGCTTGCTTTTTGGCTAGACTTGCATCTGAGATAGCAATTTAAAAACGAAAGCAGAGATTTCGTTGGCTCTCTTTTGATTTAAAATTTTTTGCATACCTTGGTCTGAATGTTTCTGAACGTAGCACACTGCCTTTCCCCTTCTGATGGGGATCAGGTTTTAAAAATCAATACATTTTAGTAGTAAAGTGTGTAAATGTCTGAAGAACACTTCTTTCTTTCATATATCGTACAGAAACACTGACTACGCATTTCATTTTTCTGGCTGTACGCAATCCTTGTGTGGTAACTGGCCAAGAAGATGAAACTCTGACTCCTTGGTAACTCAAGATCAATCAATCAATCAATCAATCAAAAAAGTATTTATATACCGCTTTTCAACATGAAGTTCCCAAAGCGGTTTACAGGCAAATAATAATAAAGTTAAATGACTCCCTGTCCCAAAAGGGCTCACAATCTAAAAAAAAATACAGACCACCACCAGCAACAGCCACTAGAAAAGACACTGTGCAGGGGTGAGTAGGGACAGTTACTCTTCCCCCTGCTAAACATAAGAGGAGCACCACTTGGAAAAGTGCCTCTTCTCCAGTTAGCAGGGGTTATTTCAAGAGCTTGAATTGTGTGCCCAGTACAAAGACTACATTTTTTTCTGAATTAGTGCAGAAATCCAGTTTCCACAATCCTGGGCAAAAGAAGTTTCCGTGTAGCCAAATTCGCATGCCACACGCTCTCTATGCATAATTTGTCAGCCAGCACAATCCACGGTGTCTCAGAGAGAGATTGGTGAGGTCAGCCTGTGACAGGAGCCCTAATAAAATGATGGCCTAACGATGAAAACATGCTTGTTTGTCTCCCCGCATTGGCCCAGAGGCCCCAAACAGCAACCTGCCACTGTTGTGTTCCTTTCATTGTTAACCATCTGAATTTCTGATGTTATCGGAAAGAACATTGTTGCCTCCGATCTAGAGATTTGTGGGTGAAAGTCCAACCAACAGAACAGATTTATGGATCCTTGTTAGCCAATCAGGCCCCAGAATCAGGCTAACTGCCACTTTATCAGTTCCAAGAAGCTGGTTTAACCACTCTGCCCTTTAATTGGCCAGGCCTGAAATTCTACAACAGGGTAGAGGCTGGTAAACAGTCTGGGGTGGAGTCCCAGTTCAAGGTCAAACACAACCTCAGTGGGAAGGTTGAATTTAGTTGAAGAAAAAGCTGAGTAGGGGCCATCGCTCAGTGGAAAAAGCACACACTGTGCACTCAAAAGGTCCTTGGTTCAGTCCCTGCTTTCTTGAGGGGAGGGGCTGGGAAAACAGCCCTTCCTAACACCCTGGAGAGGGGCTACCAAAACTGAGTTAGATGGATCAATGCTCTGACTCATTGCTCAATCCTCTGCTTGTCTACTCAGAAGTTCATCCCATTATAGTCAATGAGGCTTACTCCCAGGGAAGTGTAGATAGGATTGCAGCCTTAATGCAAAGCAGCCTCAACTGTTCAAATAGAACAGAGGTAATCAGTGTGAGGCGCTGCCCTAGGGTGTGTATGTTGTAAGGCACTCCCTGGGGAGCTGCGGGACAGCCACTGGTTGGGGGTGAGGACGTGATGTTACAAGGGATGTTAGGAGGCTCAGCTCGGTGCAGAGGCGGATCTACAGGGAGGGCAAAGCTCTAAGTGTTGCAAGAAGCCTTACCCTGTCATGTGAATCCCTCCTCTCCCTTGCTGCTGTAGCCAGTAAGCAACGCCAAGATGTTGCTTTTTCCTGTGAGGATTGGCTAAAACAGTGCAGGAGAGGAGTGATTTCCACTGCAAGGTAAGGCTTCTTGCAAAACTTAGAGCTTTGCCCTCCCTTAGATCTGCCTCTGGCTCGGTGGGCTAAGCTCCTGCACGTGGTTTTCACACCCTTGGAAAGCCCACCTGCCCACTCCAAGCCTCGTGTTGTCCTGTGTGGCATCATGTCTGGCCTGAAAACCCGGAAGTAACTGGCGATGATGTCATCACCAGTCACTTCCAGGAGTTGCCTGCTGCGTTTGTAGTACGCAGGGCATCATGGAACTCCAAAGACTGGGAACTACTGATGGAGAAGATTTAGAGGAGGCCCTAAGATTTTGAACTGCAGGATGTTCAGAAGGGGCAGTTGGGAGATAAAATCCCACTGTTTGCCCTACCTCTTACCTAAGACAACATTGGCAAGAATTCCTATTATGAAAGCCCCCTGGGATTGTCTTTCAAGGGAGGGAATGCTAACCATTTGCATGCTCCACCAATGACACCTGACTAAACAGATTCTGGATTCCTGAACTGACCTCTTCCACACTGTTATAGCTATGCCTGTGATCTCTCTTTAGTTTTCTTAATTCCTCTGCAGGGCGATGATGGTGTGCTTGCCATGTTATCCCCCACAATTTCAGAGTTAGGCAGGAGGGAAAGGACAATTTGCCACTTGTAAAAGTGTGCTTTTGTCTAGCTGAAGTTTGGAGAGCAGAAGTCAGAGTGCTGCGGTGCTGTGCTTGTGATTTGAAAGGTAACCATTTATGCCAGCCTGGTTGATGGTTGCCGGTTGCCCGTAGGCAGGAATTGTTCCTGGAAAAGGCATGTAGCTTTACACCTGAGATGTCTCTGCAGTGATATTGGGAACTAAGCTGCGTGGTTTATACACAGGTCTATCAATTGTGCGTAGGCAATCAGGTGGGGACCAATGCAGATCAAAGAGATCCAATTTATTGTAAGAGCATATCCAATGCTCAGAATAAGCGACATGCATCTGTTTGCTGTATGTCCTGATGTCACAGCAAGGTCTGCATTTTGTGCTCCGCATTGACAGACTACAAAAACACAAGTTCTGTTTCAGGAAGGACAAACTCAGTGTATTTCTTTGGAAACCAGGAGGATTCCTTCAGCCTAAATTCAGTTACTCTTCAGAGTCCACCGTCACAATGTCGGGACTAAACTTTGATCTACTTTCTTACCCACTAGGCTTGACTTTCTGCTCAGATTCAGGAACAAGACCTAAAAATTTCCAAACCTAGCAGGCAGCAGGGGTGCAACCTGGAATGCTGCCCGATGCAATCTGGGCTCTGCTGATCCTACATTAAAAATAAAACTTCCCAGCCATTTACTGCACACCTCTGTGGAAGTGGAGGACTTCCGTGGTGAATTTAAAGCAGTGGTCGGCAACATGGCGCTTGTGAACTACTGGTAGCTCGCGAAATGCTTCCTAGTAGCTCATGGCCTGGGCCACTGCCAAGCAGCCAGAAAGGGCAGGATGCTCCCTCCTTGGTTCTGCACAGGCTCCAACCTGCACAGAGCCAGGGAGAGAGTGCCCATCCTCAGTGAGACCATCTGCATGCTCTTGCCAAGGGTGGGGCTTGGGCTAGCCCCACCCTTGGCCAGGACGAAGGAGCGTTCCACCCAAGTATCTCTTTGGCTCTTTGGCATTTTGTAAAGTAGTTCATCTGACGGTTGCCCACTCCTCATTTAAAGGAACCACACAACTGAAGGAGCTCCTTTGTTCTTGGGCTCCATGTAAATCAAACTGGAAGATCTGCACTTCCATTTTTGAAGAAACGGTGCGAAGAGCAAGGTAACGTGGTGGGTGATCAATTTTCTGCTTGCTTTCAGAGGACAGAGAGTGGATGAGTGCGGGTTGCAACCTGTAGGTTGGAGGGAGGCGGTGGCAGTGGCAGAGTGAAGGGCACCCCAAATCTCCCACCCTCTTGCAACCTGATGCTGAATCAACTTGCATACCTTGCCTAATGGATGGGCCACCCCTGCTAGCAGATTTGTGCTGCTGGATATATCATCACAGTGATCAGGGATGCCAACTTGCTGTCAACATTGGGGGTGCCCGTAGCCACGCCCCTGATGTTGACATGACCACGCCTCCTGTCATTGCCGCCCAACCTCAGTACCCCCTTCCGAGGCTGGGCCTCGAAAGGGGCTGCCTTGCAAAGCAAACATCTGGCCCAGTGCCCAACATCGGGGGTGCTGAGCACCCCCAGAAAAATTATTGTGGGTGCCGACAGCATACCAGCACCCACGGAGTTGGCGCTTCTGACAGTGAATATGCTAATATAATAGATTCCTGTATTATTATTCACAGTCGTTCACGCACGAGCTCAATTTGCCTGCTTACCTGTAGTGCTGAATGTCTTCCATTGAATGCTGCAGTGTTTGAAGGGGGCTGTATTTACAATATGTTCCCTTGTGTTTAGGCAATCCAGCAAGATCAGCAGGGTGGCCTTCGATACAGCCCAAAACAGCAGGGTGGTTGTGTGGAAGCAGAAAGTTCCTTGCATGTGTAAAAGTGCCCATGGGGCAGAACGTCGGGGTATAAATTAATTGAATAAATAATAATAATATAATAATAATTAATAAAAGAGCACTGCACAGGTTGTGCAGCACACACAACCCTTTCTCACCCAGCACCATGCCTGAGTTGCTCTGCATTGGGTTAGGTCTGCACATATATCCCCTAGAACAGCAGTGTTCAACCACGATGCCATGATGCATTGGGCATGCCATGAATGGTCTGCAAGCAAATGTGCTGCGGGAGTTTGGGGGAGGGTGGTATATTAGTAGGGCCATTGGGGAAAGTGAGCTCCTGGCTGGCAGTGTGGTGTGCCTTGTTGATTGGCAAAAAACCCTGATGGTGTGCTTTGACAATTTTAGAGGCTTCTCAGTGTGCTGTGAGATGAAAAAGATTGAAAATCACTGCCCTAGCAGATGCTTGGCGTGGTTTGCCTTAAAAGTGCTGATTGTCTGATTCCAGTGCCCCCCCCTTGCTTTGTCCTCCCCACCCACCAAGAGCAGGTGATTGGCAGTATCAAATCTGACTGCTGATGAGTAATTTAGGTGGGCACGTGCACCACCTAAGCATAAGGTTCTTTAAGGGCCCATGAATATGTAGCAACAATGGGACTTGGAGCTAAGGTCCAAATCCAACCATCTAGCCACTGGATCACATTGGTTGATTGGTCTGTGTTCATTTATATGAAGTCTGGCTCCAGACAAAAGATGCCTGTGTGAAACAGAGAGGTGTAGGGCCCCTGGTCTGGAACTTGCATATATCCTTCAATCCAGCTCTGCTGGTTGGTTGAACTTCCTAAGTGACAGCGCTACAGGAGGCACATGAGCTGGAGTTCCTGGGGATCTTGTCAACATTGCTAAAAGGAAGGCAGGCAACCCGAAGCAGGTCTGTGCATGTTGGAAACTCCTGCCCCAACCAGCCTGTTTGGTTGGTGATGTTGTTGTTGTTGCACTACTGTGGCACCAAAAGACAACACCTGTCTATCAGCGTTCCCATTGCTTGATCTGTCTGCCGACTGTCAGAACAATCCTTGGCAGGGAGAAATGGGTTTTCAGAATTACCTGGGCAGTATCCCCTGCTGTCTGAAAGTGCCTTCAGCGTTTCATGACTGCTGCTTAGCAGTCTTTCACACAGAGAGTGTGCTAATTACTGTACTAGAATGCAGAAGGGCTGCGTTCCTTATATTACCCCAAAGATTCACATTCACATGATTCACATTCACATGAGACTGGTCAGAAGGATTTGTGGGAAGAAATTAGGGACTGACAGTGCATAGTAGGAACCGTAGGGGAGAGCCCAATGACAGTGGGACAGCAAAAAAGGTGATCTCAAGGAGGTTTGGGAAGAGCTTTATCAGATGTAAGCCCCACACACTGGGCTGGCCTAACCAGGAAACCAGCCGGTCTATGACCACCTCCAGTGCTCCAGTCTAGCCCACTACTCTTCTCTACACTTCCTGTTCCGCTTTGTTTTCCTTTTCCAATCCAGGGAACAGGTGGCGGCGGCTGCTTTTCGCGCATCTCCTCAGGTGCTAGAAGATTTGGGGTCTGCCTTGCATGCACACATTTGGAAATGCTTTCTCAGGTGTAAGCTCCACGAAAGTCCTGGTAGGATTAGAACTTCCAATGGGCAAGAAAGGCCCATGAGTCAGATGGTTTGGGGAGGAAACAGGAGGAGGAGTGATGGTCATTGCAGTCAGGAATAATAGCGTCATTCATAATCTGATGAAGCAAAGGGAGAACCAGGTCTGAGTAGCCTGTCAATGGGCTCAGGAGTCAGGAGGACAATTCATCAGAGCTGTTAAAACAAAAGGAGATTCAGAAGCAGGGTTGGGTGCCGTCAAGGTCACAGCTAGGTAGATTGTCTGGTAGATTCCACAGCTAGGTAGAATTGGGAACAAGATGGGGAAACAAGGAGGAACTGAAGGTAAGGCCGGGACCATGGGTGGCCATGCTTAAATCCAGAACTAGAGCAGATGCTTTCCACTCCAGGCCCTGAGATCATTAACTGGAAGCTGAGTAAGGACCTGAAATGCAACAGGCAATTGGTACTGCTTTGTTGGCTATACAAGAGTAGAAGGCCAGGCTCTTGATACCAGGCTAGGATTGCCAGCCCTCCAGGATTGGCCTGCAGTTCCCATCCAACTCCAGATGACTACCGAAAGCAATCCTGGAGATTTTCACAGAGCTTCCCTGGCTTAATTACATTACGTTGAGAGAGAAAAAAATCTCCAGGAATCGCTTCAGTCAGAGTTGGCAACCCTAACCAAGCCTGTCCAATCCAGAGGCTTCCAATTGGTAGTCATTTCTATGAGCCTGATACTATTAATATAACCCTGTGGCCTTGCATGCCTGAAGAGGCTCTGAGGCCTGACCACACACACAGATACGCTCACCAGCCTGAGGCCCTGAGCCAACGAGAACAGGCCCTCTGCTGGTCAAGGGTTGGAAGCTCACTCCGTTCAGCAGTGGTCTCTTGGAACTAAGCTGATGGTTCAGCAATTATACTGTACTATACATGCCAATAAAGGTTACTGGTTACTGTATGATGCAGCCCTTGCAGAAAAAAAAATGGTTGCAAAGATTCTCTTAAAGAAATGGAGGGAGAGGCCTGTTAAAGGCAAAGAAATGGGAGTAGAACAAGAATGACGACGATCTTTTATTCAGAGGATGTGGTGGCTAAATAAGAGACCTTATGCTACCATAATAGTGGGCACAGTTTTAACATACCATCCCTTTGGGAGTTCATCAAGCACCAAAGGGAATACTTTAATACTCATCATTCTTTCCAGGACGTCCACAAGAAGACTTGAAAACAGAACCCATGAAGTTGTGGCCTCATGGCTCATTCAAGGCTGGTTCTTCCTTGCGCTGATCCTTTGGCCAGAGGCAGGAAAGCAATCACAGTTGTTCGTTCTGCTTTTTCAGAAATCCTGTCCGGGGGTGTCTACATTGGGAGGAACAAACACTTGTGTCATGTCGATACTATTGACTGGGGAGACATTATCCGGGATCCGAAATTCAAACCCCGGGTCCAAGACAATGGGGAGAAGTGTGAGTATCAACAGATGGTAGCGTGGATGGAAATTATGATTTTGTCCTATCCCATTTATTGCGGCTGGTGTTTTTTTTTTCCTCCCCGACCAGGTCCTCCATGCCATGAAAGCTGCAACGGGCACTGCTGGGGTCCTGGACCGGAGGACTGTCAAAAATGTAAGGATTTCATATCTCTCTGCCCACAATATATCTAATCCAGGTAGAGTCCTTGCATACAAAGTTAGGAGTCAAAGGTCCTAGGAAGAAGGGACTGTAAACACACTCCTGTGCTGATCTACTTGGAAGTAAGCCCCATACTATGTCCCTACTTGGAAATAAATAAGACTTACTCCCATTCCAATGTATTGCATTGCAGTCAGGAGTCATCTTGAGCCTATATAAGCAAGCATAAGATGAGTGTCTGAGATTCAGAAATTGACAAGGGAAGGTGTGGCACCTGCTGCCTTTGTTTGGTGTGTATGCCTTTTAGGTATGCTTGCAGTATGTTAATATGTAACTGCCTCTTTCACAACCACAGTGCTACTGCAGCGATCAGGGGGCAGAAAACATTCCAAAAGGAGGGGAAACTGTGTCTCTCCCCCCCCCATCTCTATGTGAATTTACATAGTAACTGTATCGGTGAACTCATTCAGAGCCCAGTCCTATACTGCGCTGGATTGGTGAGACTGACGGGCCTGCACCAAATCCAAGCGCAGTATTGTGGTGGCTGGAGCCTCCCCACGGCAAGGGCACATCTCACCAGTGCACTCGTCAGACCTGTGCCTGCTAAACAGCAGGTGCAGATCCAAGGAGAGCGCACAGCCCGAATCGGGGCCACGTGGCCTCCCAGACAGGCTTAATCCAGAGCCTGCCAGCAGACTAAAGGATTTTCCCAACACTCAAGAGTTCCATGTAGACTAATTAGTGCACCTCATTTTATTTCTCAAAATCAGTAATGTTATTCGCACCACTGATGCACATTCACTGAAAGAGTGCATGAGGTCCAGGAGGAGAATCCTGCCTTTTTCTGGTCTTCCATTTTCGTCATTATAAATGCATGAAGCAGTTCACAGCACACTAAGTACATTACTGACTTGTGCAAAGGCAGTGCTTTCAACTTGCCTCCTTTAAAAATGTAGCTGTAAGTAGCAGCATTCATAACATGAGGATGAGATTTCACGTGGCTGGTGTTTGGTTTAGGACCTTCATGCATTTCATTCTGAGAAAATGCCTTTGGCTCACATTTTTAAGGAAGGTCCCTATGTTAAGGGGTAACATATCCAAATTAAGCAGTGGTTTTCAAACTCTAGTGTAGAGTTTGAACCACAGTAAGTGCTTGCGCGGGCAACTGTACCTCTGCAACATGAACCCCAGGATTACTCCAGCAGTAAGGTGCTTGTTATTACCTTACCTGGGGTCATGCCAACCCTCCAAGGGGTGAAAAGAATTGCAGACCCCTCTGCAGGGCTCCCTGTGCCTCAAAACACTGAAAATATGTGATTGCAACCCACTTCCGGGTTGTGATCACAAAACAGGAAGTGGGTCGCGACTGTGCTTTTTCAGTGTTCTGAGGCACGGGGTGCACTGCAGAGGGGTCTGCAGGCTCCCCGCACCCCTTGGAGGACTGGCATGCCCAGGGGCGGACCTAGTCAAAATGGCGCCCGGGGCACCCAATAGAAGTGCGCCTGCATGGGAGCCCAGGTCTACCCACCAGAAGCAGCCCCAGGTAGACCTAGGCTCCACGGAGCCCAGGTCTACCCATTGGGACCAGCCACTGGTAGTGCTGGGCTCCCTAGAGGGAGCCCAGGTCTACCCATTAGAAACAGCCACAGGTAGATCTGGGCTCCCTTGAGGGAGCCCAGGTCTACTCGCGGCTGGTCCCAATGGGTAGACCTGGGCTCCGGAGCCCAGGTCTACCCACACAATGTTGCGGGGGCCACTGGCACCCCCTTAGACGGCCCCAAGACGGAGCCCAGGGCTCCTGCCCCCCCTTCCCCCCTAGATCTGCCACTGGGCATGCCCTTAGGTATTGTCATAACAAGATCCCCGTTGCCTGTGCAACCCTAGGGATCACGTCACAGCAGTACAGTCGCCCCACCCCTTACAGGGAACACAGTAAGGCTTTGCAGGCTGGAACATCATGATGCCCCAGTTTGAAAACCCCTGATATTAAGTATTCTTGTGCATGCAACCAGGGTCTCTGCGGTGGAGGTGAAGGAAAGGGGGATCCAACTCTCAGAGTGAAGGGGGAGGTCATGGCATCGACAGCTTCTTGCCAATAATTATGCTCTCATCTACCATAGTGACCAAGACCATCTGCGCTCCCCAGTGCAATGGACGCTGCTTTGGCCCTAACCCCAATGAGTGCTGCCATGATGAATGTGCAGGAGGCTGCACTGGACCATACAAGACACAATGTTTTGTACGTAACCATCCTCTTGTCTATGGATATTGTTTGTATGTGGCCGATACTGGACTGGGTGGCCCGATTCAGCATAATCAATGTTGTATGTGCAAGTGCCTGCCATCCCTCAGTACCACATGCCTCTCCAAAGATGGCCATGCTCTGTGCGGGCTCCTGCAAATGCACCTACTCTGCTTTTGCATCCACACCCTGCAACCACTTGCGTGCCAATCACACTTCAAAGCTTTGGTGCAGTCATGCTGGCCTAACCTTTAGTTTCTCCAGAGCTTGTGTCCCTTGTCTCCTGTCTTATCTCTTGCCCCACAGCTAGCTACCAGTTCTATCTTCCTGCAGCCAACATTTTTCAAAGGGATACCTAGAACAACATGGGTGGTGATGGCGAGGCCATTGTTTCCCATTGAGCAACCTGTCTCAATGGACTTACCCAAGGATCCCTCCATAGGGAGATCTGCCTTTTAATCGAGACTGAATGTTTGAACTGACCTGAAATGTCGGGACTCATGATTTTATCTAATTTCTCTGACACCCCTTTTTTATTCCCAGGCCTGCCGGCATTTCAATGACAGTGGGGCCTGTGAAACACGCTGCCCGCAGCCTTTGATCTACAACAAGCTCACCTTCCAGCTGGAGCCCAATCCTGATACCAAATACCAATATGGTGGCATCTGTGTCAAGAACTGCCCACGTAAGTCTCAGGTAGTGGTTATAATGATACAAGAATGGTTGGCTCCACACAGCCAAGTAGGGCTGTTTCTTGGCTTAGAATGCCGCTTCTCCAAGGGCCAATTCAACCACTGTGGCTCCCCTCCCGATGGGGGCCATTTATCATTGCTTATCATTTTGATGAGCCTCTGAACCATTTGTACTAGCCTCATTACATGTTGAATCCCCACAGTAACACCTGCCCAAAATGAGTCTGCTGACTTGGAGATCCCCACATGAGTAGGCTGATGCACATGGGGACAGCCACGATGGGCTGCTTTGTACAGTACTTTCCCCATCATCTGGCCCCATACATTTAAAAATGTGTGCGCTCAAGGTACATGTGCAATCTGGCACCTCCCCTCAGTGGGGATTCCTAAGCACATGATGTGGCATGATGGTGGGTCATCTGAACCACATTGGTTCCCTACCCGTTCCTTGAACTCTAATCCAAAACATCCTTGACTCTCAAATCAGGAGACAAGCCCAGGGGTTTCAGCTATGAATTCCTCCTGTTTAGTTATTTTCTTGTTCTCACATTTCCTCCCACTTTACCTGCAGATAATTTTGTTGTGGATCAGAGCTCATGTGTCCGCACCTGTCCCAATGACAAAATGGAAGTCGAGAAAAATGGCCAGAAGATATGTGAGCCTTGTATGGGACTCTGCCCCAAAGGTATGAATTGGGATGAACACATGCTCTCTTTGTCAGTATATATACCAATTGGGGTGAACCTTGGTTGCATTGACTGGGATGTCTGAAAACCTCCTGGAGGCTGGTGGAGCCTCTCCTAGCTGATGAAATGGAGAACTAACTGGGAAGAGATAATGAAACTCTCAGGGGAGCCAGTTTAGGACCGTGTGTAAATTATATACCATGAATTATATATTGTGCAACCTCCTTACGTTAGTAGTAGGCTACTTCAGAATGCTAAGTGCAAAGGAGTGGCAACAAGATGCAGGCATCTTGTTGTCTCATGTGCTCCCTGAAGCATCTGGTGGACCACTGTGAGATACAGGAAGCTGGACTAAATGGGCCTTTGGCCTGATCTAGTAAGGCTCATATATACACATGTATTAGGTGCATATCTAAAAAATAATCAAAAGAGTTGGACGGGAGGGAATAGGGCTGCTGCTTTTTTCCCGAGACATGTTCATGTGTACTTTCGTGTACAAGGTTGGGCCATTCATGAAGCAATTAGCTTTGGGGTTGGTTCTGAGGGGCAGCATAGCTGCCCTCCGTCTTCCCAGCTCATAGCTGGAAGCAGCAATGCAGAGCTGAGTATCCTGACCACACTTGCTCAGCTGCATTCCTTCTCTTCTCCGCCCCCACCATGTGCCTCGCCTTCCAAACTTGAATTCAGTGTGTGCTCATTGTGATGCTGCCTACGGTCTCCTCTCCTTCTGGGCCAATTGGGGGAGGCCAGCAGCAGCAGCAGGCTGGGGCTCCAAGAGTGCAAGCTTGTGGGCTAGAAAAGAAGAGCTAGTCCTGCCAGTGGGGCACAGCTAAGCAAAAGCAGCAGCAGCTCTCAGAGGAGGAAAACAGGGAGCATGTGTGTGCATGCAGGGGTGGCATTGCTGGCCAAGGGCCCCTGTGTATTGGAAAGGTGCACTTTTCCTTTTTGGGTGACTCTCTTGGCAAGTTAATTAGAATGTTCTTTATTACAAAGGTGCACGTTCCCTTGTGTGAATATGAGATCGGATTTGAATAACTTCTGGAGAGTACAACTGGCATTCAGAGGTACACTGCCTCTAGTTATGGATGTTCAGAGCCATTATGCCATGACACATCGCTATTATGCTATTTACTTGTGTCTAAAAATTTGTCTTGTGATCAGGACTGTTCAGCCATAATGAAGCAACCTGACTTCCTGATTTTAATCATTCTTGATACTGTGGTTTAGCAGTGTCTTAGGAACCCACATGTAAAGTAAAAAGCAGATGTGGCTCATGTTTATTAAATTAGGCTAATTACCACCCTATGCTCACAATCTCTCTTGCAGACAGATATGCATCCTGGGCTTGGGGAAGTTCACCTTTGTATAGTATTGTACTTTTGAAAGTGTGCCTTGAGACCCATCAATACCCAGAATTGGAAACCTTTCCAAAACTTGAGACAGATAGCACTTGCTCTATGCAAAGAATTGCTTAGTCATCCCTGCAGCTTCAGGGAAGTGTCTTGGGTGGGAGGTTAAATCAGTGTCCTTCAGCTCCCTGAATACTCTTTCCTGACCCTGCCTCTCCAGCCTGTGATGGAACTGGGAGTGGAAGCAAATATCAGACAGTGGACTCGAGCAACATTGACCGCTTTATCAACTGCACCAAGATCTTGGGCAACTTGGACTTCCTTATCACTGGTCTGGAAGGGTAAATATGCAAGGATTCTGTAATTAACACAAAAAGGTCCTGTGGGGTGGAATTGCTAGTGGATCACCACACAGCAGTTGTATTACTAGGGATTCTTCATCACTGATGGGAAGAAGTGTGGCTGTTGATTGAGAACACAACAGTCTCAGATGCCTCCCCATCAGGTCCAAAATTCCACTTTTGGCTGAGATTCTCACTATTAGCCATAAAAATATTTTTCTCTAGCTGGAACATCAGAAAAAACACCTAAGTGTAGACATTTGCTCTTTGGTAAAATAGACACAATACAAAGCTGGGTTGGATTCAGAGCTTCAGAGGTCTCATGTTAAGAAGTGCTTGCAAAATAACAGTCCCTCTTGATCTGATCCGGTTAGAGGCTGGCTGTTGGTTCTGACTGTCTTTGCTCTCTTCCTTTTAGAGACCCATGGAAGAATGTAACGGCCCTGGACCCAGAAAAACTCAACATCTTCCGGACAGTGCGAGAGATAACAGGTGAGATAACAGGGGATGCGGTGAACTCTGGGCCATGGGTTAGAACAAATTTGGATGCTTTGCTTTCTAAGGGATAAGGTGATATGTAGCTTGACTTTGAAAAAGGATATTATTTTTACAGATTGTGGGCATCAGCTGTGCAGGCATGAATTTCTTTTTTTTTTAAATGACTTTTTATTCCATCAGAAAAAATGAATACAAATGCAAACATTTAAAAATACGTCTCTCAATGATGAAACTGAAAAAAAATCCTTGTTTAATAATTTCAGAAATACATACTTTAAGGAAGAGGTAATTGTACAAAAGGATTAGTATTCTAATAGTCAGTGAAAATTGGTATTCTAATAGTCAACAGAAAAATCCCATTTCTCAATAAATTTGTCTACATTGTTTCCTTCTGTCATCCTAGATAGGTGGGTGTGGTGTGGGTATGTTATGACCAAGGGGGATTCATACCCAGACTTCCCAAGGTTGTAGTCCAACACCAGGTTGTAGTCCACTATACCCTGTTATGAAAATAATTAGGTTTGTCTGCAGGAGTCTGAGCCTAGAAGGTGAAAAGAGTCACAAATGCTGAGACGAGCGGTGTTGGAATCAGGGTTTGGGAGAGGTCCCTCAGAAATCACTGGGCTTCTATTCTTTCTCCTAGGTTACTTGAACATCCAGTCATGGCCCAAACACATGCACAACTTCAGTGTCTTCTCCAACCTGGTCACCATTGGTGGACGCAGCCTGTATAAGTAAGAATTGCAACCTTCCTTTGCCTTTTCCTTGAGTCAGAGAAGTCTTTAAGGCTTCTCTATCCTCCTGGGGATGTCTGCGTCTACCTATATACAGCACCCACTGTGGTGCAATTGGCAAATATGTCAATGAAAGTTTGAGCAATCACAGTACCCATGGTGATTTAGCCTGCATCCTGGCCACCTCTTCGTGCACATTAACAATCCATATGCACTGTGCAAGGGTTGAACTGGTAAACTGCATTTGGACCCTGATTTTCCAGTTGCCCACTCCTGTTGTAGAGGCACCACCCAGTGATTGCCAGTTAATGAGTATTCCTAGCCTCCCAGCCACAAAGCATTACCTCATTCTTGAGGCGGACCTTTTCTGCTTTTCCTAGCCGTGGTTTTTCACTGCTGATCATGAAGAACATGAATGTGACCTCCTTGGATTTCCGCTCACTTCGGGAGATCAGTGCTGGCAAGGTCTACATCACGGAAAACCGGCAGCTTTGCTATTACCACACTGTCAACTGGGCAGCTCTCTCACGCCGGCCTTCGGACCTGGACATCAAGAATAATAAACCCCGCAAAAAATGCAGTGAGTGTGCAGGCAGCAGGGAAGGGGTTAAGGGCACTCTGGGGACTGAAAGACATGGCATTCGGGTGCCTGCTTTACTAGGCTGCATTTATGTGAACAAAGATGTTTATTAGGTGCATTCTGTAGAAGTTGCAGCAGGTGCTTCTGTAGAGGTTATTCAGAAGCATGGCGAATTTCTGCACTGATGTCACACACCCAGGCATCAAATAAATATGGATTCCCCATGTTTTTCTAATAGGAAGAATCCTGCAAGGGCATCCCAGCATTCTCTTCTCCTTCTAGAAAGGAAGCCATCACTCTCTCTGGGGTGGCCAGAAGCACCATGGGGAGGGATGAACTCTCTGATCTGATAAGTTCACACCAAGAGTTCAGAATTGGAGTGCATGTTCCTTTCCTGCCCAGCTTTACTGTCATGGGACCCCCTCATATATTTACCCAGCCAGTGGCATGGGTGCTGCTTTCTATGGCACAATTCCACTCTGCTGGAAAATGTGTGTGACTGTTTCAGCCAAATAGACGGGATCCACTGCATGATCATTCACACCACATTGGCACCACCTCTCCTATCCATAAGCACCACTAATACGTTCAAAACCCTATGGTATGTAGGCAATACTGAGACTGTTTAGTTCAGCTGAATGCAAGCTGCCCATTCCCTTTTGCATAGGCTGCTCATTGTGAATCAGTGGAGCTCAGAGGAACGGTGATACCTCTGCCTGTTCAGGTCCACCATAACATCAGAATAGATGTTGCACTGACTGTGGGATGACACAGCGGTTTCCCTCTAGGCAGCCTCCAGTGTGTGATGGGGCTCTGATACCTGTTCTGATCCAATCATTGTCTTTCTCTCCCAGTACAAGAGGGCAATGTCTGTGATCCTCTTTGCTCCAGCGATGGCTGTTGGGGGCCTGGCCCAGACCAGTGTGTTTCCTGCCGCAACTACAGCCGTGAAGGCATCTGTGTTGGCTCCTGCAGCTTCTATGAAGGGTAAGAAGAGCCCATCATGAACACTCGTTTCCTGCTCTCTTTCCCATCCCATTCCACCCTCAGGAGTTTGTTATGTCTCTTCTCTGCTGTCTGTAGGGAGGTTCGAGAATTTGTCCAAGATGGCGCCTGCTTCCCATGCCACACACAGTGCCAGAGGATGGAGGGTGGCCTAACCTGCGATGGATTGGTATGGCAGTGCCACGTAGCTCCTGGGTTCCCATAGCTTCTGGTGGGTGGGAAGGGTGGAATAAAGATGTATTTGTTTTATATGGGTACTTATTTACAATATTCATATCCTGTGTTTCTTGAGGCAGCTGTCAGCATCGTGGAAAATGGCCACCTTTTGGCTTTTCCTGGTGTTTACATGACCACCTCCAGGAGGCCATTTCATAGCAGCAAAAGCTTGGTTCTTTGTAGAATGTCCTTTTGCCTCATATAATGGCACTCAGGACAGGATCAGTGTTGAAGATCTTCAGGAGAAGCTGGTATTCATAGAAAGAGGCCTCTATGTAGATTCCAGGCCAAGAGTGCAGAACCAACTTCATAATGCAATTAAGGCCCAATCCTATCCAACTTTCCAGCATTGATGCAGCTGTGCCAACGGAGTGTGCACTGCATCCTTCAGTAGGGAGACAGTCCATCACAGAGGTCTCCTCAATGTAAGGGAATATGTGTTCCCTTTTCTCAGGGCTGCGTTGTGGCTGCACTGGCACTGGAAAGTTGGATAGGATTGGGCCCTTAGTTGGCTGCAAATGGTTTTTCTCTCCCTCAGTACTGCCCAATTACATAAGAGTTCCCACCGATCACTTGGGATGACATATTTTAGGGGTGGCGTGGCACTCACCTTGCAGTACGAAGTGGCTGAGGAAAGTGGAGAGAGAGGCTTATTCAGCTGCGCACAGCTACTCTGCCTGAGACACACACCCAGGCCACCTGGCAACATTCAGGGCACTGCTGAGGCTCACATCCCCGACGGTGTGCTGCAGATGTTTGAGCCGGAAAATGCCTTGGGCTGGTCCTGGTTGTCGTCATCCACAGGAACCAATCCACACTGAAACATGTGCTTTTTGTGGTGAGATCCTGGAGGCCTAGAATTACCAGAACGAGAATTTGCTTTTAGAACCTTAAAGCTTGGGAAGGAACAAAAGACACTCAGCAACCAGTGCAAGTCCCATGTGGTATTCATTGGGGGTGCCCTATGAATCCCTGGAACAGCAGTAAAGCCTCTCCCAGGGGCAGATTTCTAGCCCCTGATACAGCCACTGAAAAGGGGACCTACCAGAGAATGTGGCAATGGGGCCTTTCTTGAGAATGCTGCCTTTGAGCCCATGGAAAAGCGGGAAGACATGGCACAGGGCCTCCTCGGTGTCTCTGCGACAGAATTCTGAGGTATGATGTGTTTCCTTTCTTTTTTCGCTTCAGGGTGCTGATGCCTGCACGAGTTGTGCTAACTACAAGGATGGGCCACACTGTGTGGAGAGCTGTCCAAAGGGCATCCTCGGGGAGAAGGGACTCATCTTCAAGTTCTCTGATGCCATGAAGGAGTGCCGGCCATGCCATGAGAACTGCACGCAGGGGTAAGGGTGAAAGCAGCGTTTCAGCAACCATCACTTGTCCATTGTAATTTTGTCTTATCTTTTCAGGGTAACACAACTCTGTTGTTTTGCAGCCAAATAAAACAAGCAAATACACACTCATGCCCCCCATTTTTAAAACATGTAAATGGTTGGGAAAGGGGCAAGTCACGTGAAAGAGAGCCAACAGCAGTGGCGTCATCCAGGCGGAACGGCCTGGTACGCCGTTCCGCCAGTTCTGTGGATGGGCCCGGGCCACGCCGCCTCTCCGGAGGACGGGCGAGCTGCTCCTGGGCCCGCCCGCCCTTACTCGCGTCCCGAATCACTCTGAAATGGAGCAATTCGGGCGCTGTGAGGCGCAGGGAGGTGTGGCAGCCCTCCGCCATAGGGGTGGAGGGCTGTCAATCATCCGGGCGTTCCGGTTCCTGGCGTGCCCGGATGACATCACTGGCCAACAGTATGTCCTCTAAAAAGCATGTGGAAAACAGAGGAAAAAAATAATGGAGCCCAGCTTTGGGGGGGAAAATGGGATACCATTCGGGACCTCAGCAGTTGAAACAAGGTCCATCAGCCTGAAACATGGGAAGCACTGCTGATGGCATATTTTGTAGTGTCCTGTTTGCTACTGAAGCAGCTGGGAATAGACCCTAGGACTGGGAAGGGTCTGAGGCTCAACGGACAAGAACATTCTTTGCAGAAGAAGGTCCTGGGCTCAGTCATCAGCTAAAGGAACTTGGGCACCTGGTGATAAGAAAGATTCTGGACTGAGACCCCAGAGAGCTGTTGCCAGCTTGAGTAGACAATAAAGGACTATTTGGTCTATGACAGCATAAGGCCATATGTTCCTATGTTTCATGGGTTCGTATGATTTGTGATTTTCACTTTCCCTATTCTAGCTTGCTGGATGCTACTTCCCACAAGATGTGTTTGATGTTGAGAAGTCACAAAAAGGATGACGGATCTCTGCCACTGCCTCTCGGGCTAATTGTGTTTGGTCTTTTCCCCTGCAGATGTTCTGGTCCACAGATTGAAGACTGCATCATGGAAGAACTGCCCGTTGTGAGGTACCTGTCTGGATCTCCCCAGGTGTGGGTGATCCACCTGGCACAAATTCTGAATGAGTGGAGTGGCCCTCCCTAGTCTGCTTGTACATCCAGATGACACAGAGCGGAAGGAAGCTTTATCCCTTTGAAGACAATTGAGAGGGTGATTGCTCAATGGTAGAGCACATGCTCGTTGTGAAAAAAGTCAGGTTCAATCCCTGGCTTGTCTTAATAAAAGGATCTCCGGTAGCTTCAGTCTCTGGAGCATTGTTGCCAGTCAGAATAGTTACTGGACTGGATCATCCTGTATGAAGCAGCTTCGTGCATGCATGAGTCCAGAGAACCTGCAAACATACTGTAAAGTATGTTTGGACCACTCTCGGAGTCAGAGAGGCCAGCACACAGACATGCACCATCCTCCCTGACTCCAAGAGTAGTCACTTTAGGTGGGCCTTGTGCTGCACTTTAGGTGGGCCTTGTGCTGGCCAAACTTTACTGGCTTATCTTATGCTGGCCTGACTCCAGTTTAGGATTGTGCTCTAAACCAACAAGGCAGCTGGGTGGGTTGGTGCAAAATTCCCTGCCTCCCCAAGGCTTTGCACTAAAGGACTGAACACATGGCTAGAAAGAACAGCCCGAGAAAGATCTCTGTTCAGGACAATGGTGGAGAAGCTTGCACCCATTTACAGAGACAACCTGTTTTAGCAAGGAATCGCCAAAGTGGAGGAGCCAAGTGTGGGCTACGGTATGGATTGCGCTGACTGCTTGTAACACTATCAGTGGCCAATTGCACGAATCATAGACTTGGATGGGACATACAAGGTCGTCTAGTCCAACCCCCCTGCCCGTAGCAGCACAAAGATGTTTGAGTCTGAGAACACCACAGAAGACCTTGGACAAAGCTCAAGCTTTCCTGGATCCAAGCTTGTGTCAGACACTTGCTTTGCATGGAAAATAATGAGGGATGAAGGCTGCAATCCTAAAATATTTCCTAGGGAGTAAATCCTGTGGAACACCCTGGGACTTACTTCTGAGTAAACAAGCATAGGCTTGCGCTGCACATGTGTGGATGGGGCAGTGCCTGGCTTGAATCTCACCTTAGTCATGAACTCATCAGGCAGCTTCCTCTCTCCTCGTGAGCTCCACACCTACTCCCACCCCCACTGACATTCTTCAGTGGGGATAATAATACTGAGCTACCTTTCATGCTCATTCTAAGGATTACTAGGATCATGTATATAGAGCATTTCAGACATCCCAAAGTGATACCTGAATGTTTACTATTATAATTGCGGTAGCAGAGACTGAGCCCATTGGGGAGTTAAATTCTTTCTCTACTGAAATCTTTACTGGGGGCTCCTCCTTTTGGATCTACCTTTCTCGCCTTGCAGACAATTTCAACAGCTTCCATGAACCTTTTAATATCCCTGGGTTCCTAGCACACCGACAAATGGCTGGTTAGTTTACAACTTGAAACTAATCCGTTGGCGAATTCTTCAAAGCTTTTTCCCTCTCCCACTCCGGTGAAAAGATACAATCAAATTATATTCCGCCTTCTTTCCACCTCCCTCTGACTTCTCAGCCAAGGGGCACCTGCTTCAATTTGCTTTTCCAAACCCAAACTGTGATTATGGCTTGAATCCAATCCAAAATGTTCCCTCTTTCAGAAACTGGCGCTTTTTCCTCAGAGCTGCCTCAGTCCTGCCAAAGTCTCAGCAGGCCACTGTGGGGTAGGGGTGGGGACTGCCCAAGAGCTTCCCCGGCCCCAGCAGGTTGCATCTTCTTGAGCTTTTTATTCCACTAGGAGCGCAATCCTAACCTGGAGTTAGGCCCGTAGTTAGGCTAGCAAAGTTTGGCCGGCACAAGGGACACCATAACGTAGGTTTGGACCACTCTCGGGGTCAGAGGGGCCAGCACACACACGTGAGCCATCCGCCCTGACTCCGAAGTGGTCCAAACGCATTTTACAGTGGCCCATGTGCCAGTCCAGTCACACTCTTCTGGCCTAACTACAGGTTAAGATTGCACACAAAGAGAGGCCCTAAGCAGGTCTCACATTTTGAACTTGTACTTCCATTAGAGCAGTGAGACTTTGGCTAATCAGAATGAGAATAAAAGAATTCTCAGGCTGTAGATTCAGGGCAAACAAACCAGCTCTGCCCCACTGGAAAACAGACTTGAAGTTCCCCTCCCTGATCCGAAATGTGAATTTCCGTCCCATTCACAATCACGCCCCCGCCTTCTCCCACTAATGCCAGTTTGCCTTGCAGCTTTTGTGGGCGGCATGCAAGGAGGGCAGGGCCACTGCAGGCCCCTGCCTGTTGCCGGAGGGAGTGGATCATTGTACTTTGAACTCCTTCCCGTGCCTGTTTTCTCCCTGACAAGATGGAGGGAGTTCTCACCGGCATGTGAAAAGCTCACTTCCCACCCCTTCTTCTCATGTCATTGGTGCAAACAGGGCCAAACCCTTTGAAGGATGACAGGAGGTGGTTTTTGTGTCTATATTACAAACCTGTCTGGAGCCTCCAAAATGAGGTTAAGATACTAGAAGAAGCTAAAGGGTTAACCTGTGGTGTGGTCATGCCAAGCACATGGTTCTTTCCTGCTGGCACATCTTGATAACACTGGGGCTGTACATACTTTTCCTTAGTGATAAGCATAATAATAATTCTACTCCTAGGCAAGCCCACATTCCGTACCGAGATAAAATATAGAAATGATAATACTGTTTAGCACATGTGTCACGCTTTGGGGCATTCAAAGGGTTCCACCTACCTTTTTCTCAATCACCCTTACAACAACCTTATAAAGTAGGCCAGTATTGTTATTCCCACATGCAAAGGAAGCACATGCAAATTTTCCCTGTCTTTGCCCATTTAGCTAGTCATGCCAGTCATGGGAGCTATGCAGAGCTCTGATCAGTGCAAATCTTATCGAGCACCCACCCATCCACTTTCCAAGGTTTTACCAGGCATTGCCTTCATGCTTTCAAACCAGTGTTTGCGGGTCAGCAATGCTCTTAAAAATGAACCCTGACGTTCTCAGGCTGCTGGATTCCGGGTGCAGGCTAAAGGCGGAGTTCTGAATCTGGTGGTCTTAACAAATGTATACCTCATGTTTGTATGGTATTCATATTTGTATTTTTTTATTTAGTGTTGTTTTAATTATTTGTATATGTTATTTGGTGTTGTCCAGTTGTATGATGTGAAGAGCACCTCATTTCGTTGTCCTCATACCTTGAGTACAATGACAAATAAATTTCTAATTCTAATTATCTGTGCTTTGGCTGTGCTTGTGCAGAATTGTGGCATGTGCACAGCTTGAATTCTCACCTGGTGTTTACATCCCAGGAAAGCCCCGACAATGATTGCTGTGATGGTTGTGTGCTGCCTCTTCGTCTTCTGCTCCTGCGTCCTGCTCACTTTCCTGTACTGTCGTGGCAAGAAGATCCAGAAGAAGAGGGCCATGCGGAGATACTTGGAGAGGGGGGAGGTGAGACTCTCTGTGCCATCCCAGCTAGGGAACAGTCAGTGGGCTTGTTGAACTAAGCTCTGACCCAGCAGCATTTTGGCCCCAGGCCAGTGGTTCCCAAACTGTGGGTCGGGACCCACCAGTGGGTTGCGAGCCAATTTCATATGGGTTGCATAGCACCCAGGGCAGCCATATTGAAAATATGGGAAGATGGGGTGCTGGAAAGGGGAGGGCTGTGTGGTTGTTTTGCTTGTGCCAAGGTTGTAAATAGGCATTTTTTCTTCTTCTGATTCACTTTGCTATTGGAAAATGACTGAGAAATAACCGCACTTATTGCTGCATCCTCAGGAAAGCAGCAGGCCTTGGCATCACAATGATGGCACTTCCTGCTGGATGGCTTCAGTTCTGGTGGGTCCCAGACAGATTGTCATTCTGAAAAGTGGGTCGCAGTGCTAAAAAGTTTGAGAACTACTGGCCTAGGTTGACACATGGGGGAATTGCAATTCCAGTCATACGCTTCATTGAAGAACAGAAAAAGTCCATTACAGTGCACTCCTATACACATGTACCTAGGAGTAAGTCTCATTAAACTCAATGGGGTTTACTCCTAAGTAGATATGAATAGGCTAGCACTATATACGTTAAAGCAGTGCTTCTTAAACCTTTTAGAATTGGGACCCGCCTAAAAAAAAGTTTTAGTTTACCAGGCGCTCAGGCCTCTGTGGCTACTAAAGTGATTGGACAGCAGTGCTCCACCCCCAAGTAGCTGCTTGTTTAACCCTTGATGTACATAGTCTAATATCCCTTGTCAGTTTCACAACCCACCAAAAACTGGATCATGAGCCACTGGTGGGCCACAGACCCACAGTTTGAGAATGGCTGCATTCAGGTTAACCACAGATCATGAAATGTGGGTTGCCACATAGAAAAGGAAGTGATTCTGGATTGGCAACTTTGGGCGTTTGTAGGCGTTAAAGAGTGCTTGTTCAATGAAACATTGTAGAAATAGAACTGCCTTTTCTGTATGGGATTCTGCTGACTCCTCTGAGCTCCTTTGGAAGTAATTTGAAGCACTGGAAGAATTTCACAGTCAGTTTGTTGGGCACAGCTGCAGACAAAGCCAGAACACAAACACATGGTCAAAACTAGGAATGTTGCAACGAGGAGCCAAGGAACTATGTGTGCAATACTCCTGTCAAAGAGAGTTGCTTGAAAGCTATGACTGAAATCTCTCTCTCTCTCTCTCTCTCTCTCTCTCTCTCTCTCTCTCTCTCTGTAGAGTTTAGAGCCTCTGGATCCCAGCGAGAAAGCCAATAAGGTTTTGGCCCGAATCTTCAAAGAGACAGAGTTAAAGAAGCTGAAAGTTCTGGGATCTGGAGTGTTTGGGACTGTGCACAAAGTAAGTCTGAGATGTGGGACAAAGAGCAGCTGCTTCAGGCTGACTAAGCATACTTTAAAGACTATCTCAAACAGAGATGAATGGAGAGGCAGAGAAGAGTGGCCTGTCTGTGGAGGTGGGAACAAGACCCTACCTACCATAGGTGGATTGGAGCAGTGGTGGGATTCAGCCAGTTCTCACCTATTCTGCAGAACTGGTTGCTAATTTTAGGTTGGGAGTGGGAAGAAAGGCAGTGGCCTCCTTGAAGGACATAGAACCGGTTGTTAATTTATTTGAATCCCACCACTGGATTGGAGAGTATGGGAGATGTTGAAATGAATGGGATTGGACTCACTTTCCAACCCTATTGACTCTCTGCAGCAGGCAGGGGCCAATTTTTTCAGGCTGTTGGGCTGAGTCAGATCCTCCATAGCTAAGTTGCTTGGTGACAGACATTATCATGGGAGTCTGAATTGGTGCGACTCGCATATCAGGTCAAAAGTGGTATCTTCTGCCACTTTTGGGCAGAAGGTCTGGTCGAGAGGGTTAAAGCTGCAGTAATTGCCCGAAGATAAGATCTGAAGGTCGCTAGTTTGAAACCACCGGAAGCTTCCGTGTGCGGCCGACCTCGAGAATGCGGCTGATTAGAACTGAGCCGTCTCAGCTGCCTTCGAGAGGGGGAGTTGTGCTAGGCGGCCAGCTGCTCTTTGGTGAGAGCAAAGAAGCAGATTATCAGCCGGTGGAAGGCAATCATGTGGCGAGAAAGAAGGACTAGACGATAAAAGTGTTATCTGTATGTAGTTGTTCTTGAAAGATTAGAACTTTGTGATTTGTAAAAACCCTTGTGGTTTAGAAAATGCCTGCCTATGTAAGCCTCCTTGAATTAAAGTCAAAGGAGCAATCTGATGACCAAGAAAGGCGGTATATAAATACCAAATATTATTATTATCTCCATATGCTGCTAATCATCAAACACATTGCCATTTCTTGCTCAGCAGTTGCTCCAGACCTTTGTGAAAACCCAGAGATTTCTAGGATGTCCTCCCATTTTGTGCCAAAAAGTGTTGCTGTTCTGATCAGAAGTTGGCCTGAGTGAAGTTTCTCATGGAGAGTTGTTGATCAAATCTGCCTGCAGAAAGGGCCCCCCCCCCAAAAAAATTGGGGTGATGGCCAGACGCAGCCTTTGGGCCACCAGTTGGCCATCACCCAGTGGCTAGAAATTTAGATGGATATATGATCCTTATTTTTCTCCTTTTCCCTTCTGTGGTCTGGGAAGGGTGACTCCCTTTTCCAGCTCTAAGGAGTAGACTAGATTCCCTTTCATATCCAGATTCCCTCACTGTAGATGATAAACAGCAGCCCTAGAATTGGAGGGACAGACAAGACACTTTGGATAATGTACTTCCCAGAGATTCCTCAATGATTTGTAGTTCAGTAGTGGTTTGCTATATCAAGAATGTGGTTAATCCCCATGGCTTTCTTTTCCATCAGGGTGTCTGGATCCCAGATGGAGATTCCCTGAAGATCCCTGTCAGCATCAAAGTGATTCAGGACCCAAGTGGTCGGCAGACTTTCCATGCTGTAACTGATGTAAGTGCTCTGTCTCAACCACGTGCCCTGCCTTGGCACAAGTAGCAGTCTCTCTGGTTTCACATCCTCTTCACCCCCTGTTGCACCAGGATGGTGCATTCACCCCTTCAGGAGCTCCTGCCTCCCTCTCTTACCAGTTTGTGAACTGGTGGTCATCTTATGACCCACTCTCAAGAGCTCTGACCCGTTTATGGTTCCGACAGAACGATTCGGGAGATAATGATGTGGAACTTGGTGAAATGGTACAGGAAGAAAAGGTTAGAAAAAACCAATGCTGCTTCTAGTACAATATAACACATGCATGGTGGCTGCTTTAAAGCAAAGAAAAAGACATCAGGAGATCCAGCTGGCCTTGAGATTCTTTGAAATGTGATAGGAGCCCAATCCCACTTTTTAAAAAACATTCCAGGTGATGCAGTAAACCAAGATCTCTGAGAAAAGACCAAAATGAGCATGAAGTCCACGGTTAACTCTTAACATATATTCCTGCACATCCACTGAGGTCATAAGAGAGGGCCCTTCTTAGGATTCCGTCACTGAAGCCAGGGGGATGCTGGCAAGGAGTAGGGCCTTCTCAGTTGTGGCACCACACCTCTGGAACCAACTGCTGGAAGACCTGAGGGCAGCTTCCTCCGTATATGCTTTCCAGGGTTTTAAAGACCCATCTGTTTTGCCTGGCTTTTGGGGAGAGAGGAACTCCCTAGGGACCCCTTCTTAACATTTAAAATATTTAACTTTTATGCTGCTTACATTATTTTATGCTGATCTGCCCAGTTGTTGTTGTTTTATATTGTTTTAATGGTTTTAGTTGTTTGGTTTTTAACCTTGTTATTATATCTTTTTTATGTTTTGTATACCGCCTTGGATTGTTAGAAAAGTGGTATAACAATCCTATACATAAAATAAGTTGCAAGGCTGACCCTATCATGAAGAGTAGAGAGATCTTTGCTATGGGCAGTGGATCTGAACCACAAATTTGTCCAAAATATGCTGTCTGTGGACAGTAAACTCACCAGCTTTCCAGGGATGGAAGAAAACCACCTTCAAGGTGATGTGCATGGATGAAACCAGGCTTGATTCCACCAGGGTAATACTTCCCAAGACCAACTAGCTATCCTTGGAAATCTGTGTGCATTCCACATGCCTGGCCCCATCTTGAAGGCTCTTTTTTACCATCATCAGGGAGGAGGCCCGTTGATTGTGCATTCACAGGCACTTCAGTCTTTCATCTTGAAATGTGTCTAAAGTAACTTTCACTCATTACTCATGGCTTTGCCCATTCCCAGCCCTATATATTGTCATTTTTTCATGGAGTGCTGTCAGTCCTTTCTATTTTGGGTGTTGCTCAGCACTTAGTACCTTTTGGTCAGTATCCTGAAGCTGTGATTTATGTGATTGCCTCTGTTTTTGACTACAAACAGCACATGCTGGCAATAGGCAGCCTGGACCATGCTCACATTGTCCGTCTCCTGGGCATCTGTACGGGCACTCAGCTACAACTGGTGACTCAGCTACTACCATTGGGTTCACTGCTAGAGTATGTCCGCAAGAACAAGGATGCCATCGGCCCCCAGCTGATGCTCAACTGGTGTGTGCAGATTGCCAAGGTAAGCAATGTCAGGGCTTTCTCATAGTATTTCAAGGTGGAGAACATCTATCTCTGATTATGGTTTGAGGGCATGAGAGCCTCACACCCAGCTCCCTGCTTATTCTTGTTTCTCTTGGAAATCTGTCTGATGCATTCAAAATAGTCAGATAACGTCTTTAAGCATGAGTGGATGGAAATATCCATCCAAAAATGTTCACTTCCAGCCCAGAAAAACCCCTTCATGTTTTTCTTGGGGATCAAGCATTTGTATTTTCCCCTGCTACATATTTTTTTTAACATCGCTACTCCTAAATTTAAGATCGCTTTCACAAAAGCCAGGCTTAATGCATTTTTATCATCAGTCCTTTTGGGACATTATGCAAGGTGTCCCTACTCAGAGAGACTGTGCCCTTGTCCTCACAACGCGATGGAGACAACTGCTCACATTATCCTACAGTGCCCAGATTATGATGATCTGAGAATCAAATTTATCTCCCTGATTCTCGGCACTGTAACGGGGATGCAGGAGGATGAGCAAATTGCTTTTCTGTTATCTGATGTTCACTCTGACATATCATTCAGGGTTGCCCGTTTTTGCCATGCTGCACAGCTGGTAAGAAGGAAATTGAGAGTATAAATTCTTGGTTGTATGATTTCTCATATGTGTGTTTTAGTGGGAAAGGGGTGATGGTTTTATTTTGTGTATTTTGTCTAGTTGTTTGTGCTCAGCTGGTTGGATGACCGTAAATAAAGAATCTGAATCCTTCAGAAATGCTGTGTGCACAGCACTTCAACCAGTCAATAGTATTTATATACTGTTTTTCAACACAAAGTTCACAAAGCGGTTTACAGGCAAATAGTAATAATAAAGTTAAATGGCTCCCTGTCCCCAAAGGGCTCACAATCTAGAAAAAAAAAATGCAGACCACCACCAGCAATAGCCGCTAGAAAAGACACTGCGCAGGGATGAATAGGGACAATTACTTTACCCCTGCTAAATGTGAGGAACACCACTTGAGAAAGTGCCTCTTGCCCAGTTAGCAGGGGATAACTTGTACTTTACACTTACTCTTTTCTGCCAATAGAAATCAAACATGCAAATCAGACACATCTCATTGCTGATGTTGGCAGTGGCACTGGGAATTCAAGTGGGAAGTCGAGGAAAGACAGTATTCAATGGCTGGGTGGTCACTGAACATGGACAGCAGTAGGATGTGAGGATGGATGGATGGATGGATGGATGGATGGATGGATGGATGGCAGATAGTCAGCAGCCAAACGGAGCTGTTAGAGGTGCAATTTATATTAATAGCTTACCCTGTTATGTGATGCAGGGTATGCATTCCTTTCAGGACTGTCTGTCTCTTTGGAGGCTCCCCAATACTCGATTCTCATTATGATAGAATGAGCCTACATGCGTGGGAGTATTGCTACATGGGTAGAGTATTGCTTTTGTGAATAAGATGTTCAAAACCAAAATCGGTCCAGTGGGTGGCTGGAGCATTGTAGCACATCTGTTTCTTCCTCCTCTTCTACGTTCAGGGCATGTACTACCTGGAGGAACATCGTATGGTCCATCGCAATCTTGCTGCACGCAATGTTCTAGTGAAATCCCCGAGCCAAGTACAAGTGGCGGATTTTGGCATTGCTGACCTGCTCTATCCAGATGACAAGAAATACTTCTATAATGAGATCAAGGTTGGTACCTGTTGGGATTGACTGTCCTGGTAGGGTGATGCAAATGTGCATCACTCCTTCATTCCTTGATACAGGCATGTCCTGGTATCCACTGATTTAGTATCCAGGGTTTCATGGATACCATGGATACTGCCTATTAAAAAGATAGGGGAACATTAAACAAATCTCTTTTTTTTTTACCGTGTTGCAGCAAAACTTCTGATGTTCCCCTATCTTTAAAAAGGCATCCCCAGTATCCACGGTTTCAGGTATCCATGGTGGGGTCTGGAACAGAACCCCAGCAGATACCAAGGCAAGCCTGTGCTGAGGTTTTACTGTGTCCAAAATGGCAGCCACAACAATGCCAAGAGGACAACCACATCCAATGTGGACAGGGAAAGCTAGAAGATCTGAGAAGGCAGGGAAGCTTGGGGAATGGCTCTAGAATGCAGATAAGCCAAAGACTGGGATTCTGAGAAGAAATGGCCATCAATATTTTGACAACAACATCTCCCCATCCAAGATGTTACGGGAACATCTGTCATTGCAGTGAAGGCAAATGTCACTGTCTTTGCTTTGTAAGAGCCTTTACAAGTAAATTTTAGCTCATGAATCCTAGGGGAGATTAACTAGGTTCACAGCAGCTCTCCAAATAGGAAAAGCAGACCTTGCACATTTTCCATCTGATTCATGAGTCAATGGAGGTAGGTATCTTCATTCCCAGATTTTACCTTCTGGCCTTGTGTTTTTCAGACACCAATAAAATGGATGGCTTTGGAGAGCATACATTTTGGAAAATATACACACCAAAGTGATGTGTGGAGCTATGGTAGGTACCCTGACTAAGTCACTTCTTGAAAATTAGACCAAGACTTCTCAACCTCTGTTTCCATAACAAGCCCCCATAACCTGAAAAGACTTGCAGGCAAGCCACCCTCGGCATAGCTGGCATAGGTGTCAGAGTGTTTGCCTTTTACTGCCCACTCTTGTCCTTAATCCAGGAACAAGCAAATCCAAAATAAAGGAGAGAAACGTAGGGGGCATCTGTACGGCCGCAGTATTCTTTAAGGTATCAGGTAAACGGATCCTGAAAAAAATCATGGTAGGGTGTTTCTCTGTGGGACCCCCTGCTCCAATTGTCAATACATGGACTATGATGAAGCACTGCCTCCTTTTTGCATAAGGGAGAAGAACTGTGCTTTGGCACCTGGGCATCCGTGACATGTGTGATGATATTCGCATTGGCAACAGATAGGAGAGGAGCAGTGAACAGACATCAGCTGCTTCTCCCCAGTTCACCACTGATGGGGCTGGTCTCTTTGCCTGTCCCTTTCTCCACATGGGTGCTTTAACTCTAGCAGGAAATATGGAGCATTCTGGGATTGCTCTGCATTTTGAAAAGTGAGGCAAGCAGGCGGGATCACTGCGTTCCGATCCTCAAAGTACAACAATCTGGTCCCTTGCCTTTTCACCTTGATCCTTGGTGCACTGGGCCTACCCAGCATGCTCTGCATTTCCTGCTTCGTTTAAATAGCTGAAGAAAGAGCCAAGAAAGGAGTGTGTGAGTTTTTTAGGGGGCGGCAGTTGTAGCAGCAGCACGGAGGGTGACTCTGTTGGCTGCCTCAGGAAGCCCAATAGCTTCAGCTGGCCCTGTCTGGCTCTGTGCTTTCTGGCTGAACAAAGACATGCAGTGAAGGAAAGAAGGTGGGGAGAAATGTGCATACCCGCCTTGGCAGCCGTCCATCCATTGCAAGGACCCCCTTGTTCTTTTTCTGAATTCTTGCACCAGGCTGGGAGATGCTCACACTTCCCCCTCTCCCTGGTGGGTTGCAATGCAATCCATTGTCAGAGTCCAAGAGGCCTTGTTGACGGACCTGTCTACAGTGGGGCACCACAGCATAACTTACTAAGAGATTTTATCTGGCAACAGAAGTATGCACAATTCAAATTGCCCTTTCCCTTTGGGAACCCTTGTTTTCTAGAACTCCCAGCTGGGAATGGAATCATTGGAGCCCTTCTCCTAGCACTGCTGTAGATGGTCATTTCTCACTGATTTAGAGCGCAATCCTAAACCGAGATAGGCCGGCATAAGCTGAACCAGCAAAGTTTGGCCAGCACAAGGGACACCGTAAAGTATGTTTGGACCACTCTCGGAGTCAGAGAGGCCAGCACACAGATATGCGCCATCCTCCCTGACTCCAAGAGTAATCCAAACGCACTTTAGGTGGTCCTTGTGCTGGCCAAACTTTGCTGGCTTAGTTTATGCTGGCCTAACTCCAGTTTAGGATTGCACTCTCACACCACTCCCAGTAGGGGAAGTCTAGAACTGGCAGGGAGCAGCTCCCACTTTTGCTCAGCTGTTTTCAGTCCAGATTGCTGGCGTAGGTGCAGCTAGACCCGATCAGCATCACCCCTGCCCCCCCCCATTTTCTGTACTTGGGCCACACATGGTTGTAACCCTATTGCTGTTCAGCTGCCTGTGCTGAGTCTACCCCATTCCATTCATGTACTTTTTCTTTTTTTATGTGTATTATTTAACTAACACATACACAAACAAGAAAAAAATTAAAATTTAGACATATCGAATTTTCTATAAATTACCAAAGCATAGAGTAATATATCATTTTCATAAAGACAAAACGACTACCCTAATTTTCAAGGTACATGATAAAAGTCTCTTTCAACCATTCTTAACCCGTTTCCCTTTGCCCAACCATTTACTTTTTATTATTCAAATCCACAAACCATTGTATCATTTTTCTCTATCTCCTACAAAAAAACCAATGTGGCTTCCAGTTTGTTATAAATGTCCCTAATGACTTCTCCTTACTTAGAATTGTAAGTTTGTCCATTTCTGCTAGTTCCAAAACCTTCATTCACCAGTTTTCGACTGATATTTCCATAGATTTCCAGTGTTATGCACATAGTATTCTTGCTGCTGTTGTCATATATAAACATGAAATTTCAAAGTCCTTCCCTATACAATCATCCAACATACCCAACAAAAATGTTTCTGGTTTCGTTTGTATATTCACTTTTAAAATTAACTGTGTATGAATCTGTATCCAATATTTTCTTGTTTTACCATCACATATGATAAAAATAACCTTCATGTTCCTTACACTTCCCATTCACATGCTTTTTCTGTCTGTCTGCTGCAGGGGTTACACTGTGGGAGATGATGACCTTTGGGAATGAACCCTATGCTGGTATCCACCTTTCAGAAGTGCCTGATCTTCTAGAGAAAGGGGAACGCCTCTCACAGCCCCAAATCTGCACCATTGATGTCTACATGGTGATGGTAAAATGTACGTGGCTTTAGTAGCTTTCCTGTTTCCAGACAGTTCCTCTGCTGTCCAGACGCTCTGGTAATATTTGTGTATTTTCTAACGGCAATAGAGTCTGTGAATTCAATAGGCCAGAACCCACAACCTAATGGCCACAACCACGGTTAGTTACTGCCTGCTTGACAGATTGTCACTTTCTCTAATCACAGGCTGGATGATTGATGAGAACATTCGCCCCACCTTCAAAGAACTAGCCAATGAGTTCACACGCATGGCCCGTGATCCCCCTCGCTATCTGGTGATTAAGGTCAGTGCTGTCTTTATCTAATTCTCCAGTCTCCCTCTGCCGTCTTGGCTACAAATGAAGATTAAGGAGACCTTGCAGGAACTCAGCTGCTGGTGGCCATTTTCAGTACCTCCTCAGCAGCGTACCTAGGAAGGGTCGGGGCACTGCACATGGGGGCAGTACCTACAAGTGGGGGTCACACCCCTGGTGGTGTACCCCTGGGTGATGACCCCCCACAGGAACGCCACTGCTCCACAGTGCTATGAATCCTGGTGATCGCACTATGCCATACTCACTAGTTCGGGTGCAGGCCCCTTGTAGTCAGAGCCTGTTCATGTTTCATCAACAGTTGCCCAAAAAATCCCAGTTGCTCTTGTAATTCATTCCTGTAGGATGGCAGGGTGCGACTTCCTGGAAGACTGGGGTGCGGGTAGGGTCTCTTCTCTTGTATATCAAGCACTGCTCAGTCATCTTGCAACGAGATGTTCTCTCATTTTGACACACCCTGTGCAAATGTGGTGATGCTCAGTAGTAACCATTAGTGCGGTATTAAAAGGTCAGCTCATTGTATGTATTATAATACCTTTTTTCTTCCCCATAGAGAGAGAGTGGGATACTTCCCCCTGTTGAACCACCAACACTCAATGAGAAGGAATTGGATGAGATGGAGACCCTGGAAATGGAGACAGAGTTGGAGGAGACAGAGTTGCATAACCTGTTTTCCTCCAGGCAGTGGATTGACTCCACAAGGGTACGAGACTCCTTTTTTCCTGAACGGATCAATGTGAAAGGCACTTGCCTTTTAGGCCATCTCCTTCCCATTGTTCCTATCCCTACTCTGCAACCCCCTACTCTGCAAAAGCGACATGGAAATAGGGGAGGAAAGTTTTGCCTTGCCCTGCCTTGACTAATAATAACTGAGCCCATTGCCATCCAAGTTGTTGGATGTCTGTTCCTAGATGATTTCTTGGGTCAGTTTTGTCTGCTCAGAAGGACAATTATTGCCTTGTAGGTGGCTATTGGGACACAACTTGTACAGGGCAGTGTTTTTGCTGCCATAGCAGATAAAAAAGACTTTCCTCTGCAGATATAACTTTTTACCTGTCCTGCTGCTCAGGAAAAAAAACCAAAACAGGAAATGAAAGAAAGACAGAGCAACCAACATACAGGAAAATTTTAGCAAGTGTCATAGGATCCCAACAGCAGTATGAGAGAGCAGGCAAGTGAGCACTGAGATGAAGCAGGAATACCAATGAGTGGGTGAGCAGAAGGCCTTAACAGGGGCTTGAGGTGTGTGAGGAGCCTGGAACCATAACAGGGTGGCTCTCTGGCAGTTTGTGGGACCATGAAGTTAAAGGAAGCTCCAATAAGAAGCCACAGGACCAGTCAGGATGGGTAAGGAGGCATATCAGGGTGCTTGGGGGGTGGCAAGACTGCCCCAGTGTGTGGAATAGGGGTGGCCAACCTTTCAACTTGGAGGCTTCTGGACCTTTAACAATTGTGTAGAAGAGGGAATTTCAGCAGGAGCATCTTGTCATCTCACCTGCTAAAATTCCCTCCTATACATGATTGTTAAAGGTCCAGGAACCCTCCAGTTACAACATTGGCAACCTCTGGGGCATCTCACAGCAGCAGAAACATTTAAGGCCAGGAGAGTGGACACATTTTATCTCAGGACACAATCCTAACCTAAGGCCAAGAGTGTTGCAAACGCACCGTAAAGCACATTTGGACCACTTTCTGAGAGCGCAATCCTAAACTGGAGTTAGGCCAGCATAAGCTAAGCCAGCAAAGTTTTGCCAGCACAATGACCACCGTAAAGCATGTTTAGACTACTCTCAGAGTCAGGGAGGATGGCTCACATCTGTGTGCTGGCCTCTCTGACTCCAAGAGTGGTCCAAACATACTTTAAGGTGGCCCTTGTGCTGGCTAAACTTTGCTGGCTTAGCTTATGCCGGCCTAATTCAGTTTAGGATTGTGCTGTGAGTCAGGGAGGATGGCACACGTCCATGTGCGCTTTATGGTGCGTTTGCGACACTCCTGGGCTGGCACGTCTCTTGGGCCAGCCTAACTCCAGGTTAGGACTGTGCCCTCATTGTCCTTCCAGAGTCTTCACTGGCCACCATTGCCTTTCAGAAAAAAAAAAATCTTGTTTCATTTATGGATTGTAAATTAATTTTCCTTCATTGGCAGCTGTCTGGAAGGCTTGTTACTAGGCAGAAGGGTGGGATAACAATATTTAAAATAAACAACTAAATCCCCAAATAAGATTGGTCCTACCTGTGCTCACTGTTATTTCACGTATTCCTTTTAATCCTCAGAGTGCGACTCTTCTGAACCCATCGGCTGGATACATCCCCATGAATCAGAATACTCTCAGTGGGAGTCGCCAGGTACATGATGACTCAAAACCTGTATGAAGGCTGGTGCTGGTGTGGAAGCAGCAGGCCTAACTGGGTGCCCTTCTCGATCATCAGAGTTGAGGGGGGCGTTCTCACTTGTGGAGCAGTTTGAAGAGTTGGGTGGCCCTGAGAAGGGTTGGGCGCAGTGATGTCATTCAGGGGGAACGGACCAGAACGGGCGTTCCGGATCCTAACGGGCTCCGTGGCTGGTTCCGGGTTCCCGACAAGTGCCAATCAAAAGTGAGTTCCTGTTCCTAAATCATTTGAATGACACCACTGGTTGGGCGGTATCTCTCACAAGCCCCTCCCAGTTAAAGATCACAGTTAGGAGAACGGGGACAGAATGAGGACAGTGTCACTCAACCTGGGACATTGCATTGCTGCTGCCAGTCCTCTTAAATCTGGAAAATCAACAAACATGTGACCCACACTGGAACCTGCCAGGCACTTGGCAGCTTCCTGGCTTTTGCCGTCCCGGGCAGGAGGTATAATATAATGAGCGGCTGCCATGTTGCCAGACCTGGCTGGAGGATTGTTTTCCACTGAGTGGCTCGCAAATTGTACAGGCCTGACAGATTTTAGCTGAATTGTCAACTGAAATTTTTAACTGAATAACCAACCAACTATTGGTTGAATTTCATACAAGGCAGCTCCAGACATCTAAAACTCTGGTGTGTCTTGAAATTGTTTTGAGGGGTATTTTAGGATAAAACTGGAAGCTTCCAGTAATCGGCGAAGATGAGAATCGGAAGAGCTATCCTATCCTTTCAACCTACTGATGTCTGTCTCCCTTGTTATCATTCTAGAGCACTGGACTGGGCTCCCGGCAGACTTTACGCATAAGGAAGGAATCAATGGGCCGCACCACGTCGGAGTGTTCAGAGGGACGGGGCACAGCCTCGGATTATGACCTCACTGAAGATCTGTCCTTGTCCGGGAGCCTGTGCCGGAGCCTGCGCTCTCGGGGAGACAGCGCCTACCTCTCTCAGCGGGAGAGCCTGATGCTCCCAGTGGGAGGCGCTGACGGAGAGGAAGATGCCAATGGCTACGTCATGCCAGACAGAAATGGCAGAGGTAAGAGCAGTGTCACAAAGGAGCCTGGGCTGCACTTCACCCTCTCTCAAGTGTACTAGGTGGATTGTTCCAATACAAAGATGAAAAGGTCTGGGTAATAATGGACGTGGTCTTCAGCAGCCAGGAAGCAGGGTAGCAAAACGATCTGGCTCTCTGTAGGCTACAGCTTGCTCCAGTTGTGAGTCCTTTGGTGTGCTCTTGCATGTTCTTTGTCACCCTCTGTTGTGTGTTGCAGTGGACAGCTGGCTACCCGAATGGGAGCCAGATCCAACTCAGAGAGAGATAGAAGAGGACATTAAGACCCAGGGAAGGGGGGCTGTTCCCTGGCCTTTGAGTTGGAGTTAAGTTTATGGCAGCATCTATGAAAGGGCTGTTTGTAGAGCAGCCAGGAGAGCAGAAAACGTTAACCAAAAGCCCTCTAGGTTGGTTCTGGTAGCTTTGAGAAGCAAACACTGCTGCCTCCCACTTTTGGCTCATAGGATAGTTTCACAGTACAATCCTACGCATGTCTACTCAGAGTCAGTACCATTGTAGTAAGTGGGGCTTACTCCCAGGAAAGTGTAAATAGGATTGCAGCCTCAGGGCCCAATCCCTTCCAAATTTCCAGCACTGATAAGCCCTCAAGGGAACAAATGATACATTAAGGAGGCTTCCATTACTGCCCCCACCCCCACAGGATGCAGTGCACATCCCGTTAACATGGCTACGTTTACGCCGCAAAATTGGATAGGATTGGGCCTTCAGTTAGATAAGTTCCCGTAACTTTGACAATGTGCTGAGAATTAAAATAAAACTATGAAATGTTTCACGCTCCCTGTTGCCTTAACCTGATAAAGTCTTTGAACAAAGGAGCTGAATAGTCAGGGTTAACTGGAATGCAAACATTTGGAATCAGCACAGGCCATATGTTTAGTTTTTTTTCCTCCTCAGCCATGGGAACTAGAACCCTCCTTCAGGAAATAAAGCAAATTTAGACTCTTTTTGATATCAACAGGTACAGCCAGCCCTCTTTATATGCAAAATCGCTATCTATCGCAATTTATATGCAGAATTGCTACTCTTCCTGTGTCCTCATTATCCACTATGCAGATACTTTTAAAATGGCCAGCAGAAGCATCTGCCAGCCCTGTTTCAGGGATCCACTCTGGTTCCAGGTGCCATTCTGAAGATCTCTGCAGCATTCAGCGAACTTTTGGCACTTCCTGCTGCACTCTGCTGGCTTCCTAAGGGTCTCTGCTGGATTCTTCTGATAAGTACGATTACCAGATCCAAACTGGGACAGAGTATACCTTTAACTATTGTATAGAAGAGGGAATTTTGGCAGGTGCAACTTTTGAAACCCTTCCATGATAAGCTGCATCTGCTCAAATTCCCTCTTCTATACAATGGTTAAAAGTATAGACACTCTGTCCCAGTTTGGATCTGGTAACCCTACTGATAAGTTGCACCAAACCACACGAAACCGCACTGATTCCAAGGGATCAATGGTTCGTTATCTGCACATTCACTATCCACAGGGATTTCCAGGAACCTAACCCTAGCGGATAATGAGGACTGACTGTACTTGAATCTAACAAACGTAGCAAAAATATTTTGAGAGCCATACCAAAGCCAGGGGTCAGCAATCCCACACCTTTGAACATAA
The DNA here is from genome assembly GCA_029204185.1 of Lerista edwardsae. Lineage (NCBI taxonomy): Eukaryota > Metazoa > Chordata > Lepidosauria > Squamata > Scincidae > Lerista > Lerista edwardsae. The sequence goes on from JAJKFI010000094.1 coordinate 3,370,982, forward strand.
AATGGGTGGTTTTAGTAGTAGTAAGGCATTAGCCTGGCAAGCAGTTCCTCATGGGGTGTTGCCTCCTCCTTTCCTTTGCTCCACGCTGCTGTCAGATACAGCCTCCCCTTTCCCGGCTGTACGGATTCTATCCAAGTTCCTGGGCCTGGGGATGGCAGTGGGATAGAGCCACACGTGCAGCCTCTGTGGCATTGCGCTGCATTAGAAACAAAGCAGAAGCTGCACACTGGCTGCCTTTGTCTGCCTTCTCGCCTTGGGGCAAATGGTTTTTAACCGGAAGGGGGAATGAGCCAGGCATGGGTGCACAGAGCTTTCACAATGCTGCATTCTGTTTGCATTGGGAGCACTAGAACAAGCTGTGCAGACTGTTCATTTTCCGTGCTAGCCTAAGAATGGATAGAGGGGAGGCTTGAAGGGGGAATGAACACCTGCCTGCCTGCACAGCCTCCACATTCGCCCCCATGTACATGCAGGGCAGTGCCATGGCAGATGAATGTGCAGGTTTCTCGTTACCCAGTGGGCATGTGCCTGATTGCTTGGCAGGAACTGTTCCTCACCCTGTGCTGAGCCTGTGAACACCTCTTGTTCTCCTCTCCTGTGCAGAACGGGCTGCTGGCCTCGCTCTCTCCTTGGGCCGTGGCTCCCTCACTGTGCCACAAGCAGATGAAGAATACGAGTACATGAACCGCCGGGCTCCACAGCCCCAACAGCCCCGGCCGGCCTCCTTGGAGGAGCTGGGCTACGAGTACATGGACCTGGGCTCAGAGCTGAGTGCGTCCCTGGGCAGCGTGCCGAGCTCCCAGCTCACCACGCCCTGCCGGGAGGATGAGGATGAGGAGGAAGACTACGAGTACATGAACAAACAGCCCAAGCTGAGCAAGTCCCTGAGCAGCATCCGAAGCTCCCGGGGAGACTACACTGACATGGACTCTGGCATCACGCAGGGCTCCCCGGACGAGCAGGGGTACGAGGAGATGGATGCGGTCTTGCCCCCCGTCCAGTGTCCTGGCTGCCAGAGTCCACCCTATCTCAAGAACGGGTTCATGAAGCCCCTGCGCTCCCTGGAGGCCTCAGACTGTGCTTTCGACAACCCTGATTACTGGCACAGCCGGCTCTTCGGCAAGACTGATGCCCAGAGAACATAGCTGTGGGGGGGAGGGGGGTTGACAGCTTCATCCCTTCGTTTACAGGGGGGGCAAAAATCACTTGCTATAACTGCAAGGTGGGGCTGAAAAGGTGAATTTCCACCAGGCTCCAAAGCATCTGTGATGTTGACCGTGATGGGCAAGTATAACGGGACCAACCAATAATGGACTTTTCTGCGGTTGGCTCTCCGCTTCCTCTGCCTTGCCTTGTGGTTTGACCAATCACACACCGGGTCTCTTCAGTTCAAATGCCCTGGACTTGGAGGGCCAGCGCACAGTTTCAGTGGCACAATCCAGACTGCGGGAGCCATACCTACAGAGAGACACACATACCCACCTGTGTGTTGTAGGGCTTTTCAGTGTAGGAGGAAACTTGCCGGCTGTTTCCATGGACATGAGGACCTTGTGCTTGAATGAAGGACGTGAACTCTTCAGGAAGCAGTCATGTTTAAAACAATCAGCCTCCTGTGCTGATCTTCCCAAGGGTTGAGTCTCAGCTGATCCTACTGTGTCCTGCAGAGTCCTCAGCAGCAATTGAGGCCTTGGGGGCTGCCCAATGCAGCGTTCATAAAGACAACCCTCTGTCCCTCAATAAGTGAGGGGGGGGGGACTTAAGCACAAGCCAGGCATTGCAGGGGGTCGAGACCGAAGAGAAGGCCTTCTTGAGAGACATAGAGAAAGAAGGTGCTGTCCTCTTTTGCTGTGCCCCTGTCTTGACAGGAGGAGAGTTATTTGGGTGGATATGAAGGATAATGGTGCTTTTACTGGGAGCCTGACAGCCTCATTTAGGAAGACAAAGTGCTCAAGTACTGGCCCAAGATCAGACTTGTGGGTTTGAATCCTACCTCTCAATATGATATTTTGTTTAAAAAAGAGAACCCAGAACTCCTGGTTTCTGTCTCCAGCTCTGGGACTGATATTTTGGTGTGCTGTTAGCAATCCTTGTGCCTTATTAGTTCATACGTCTGGAATGCATCTGAGACACTTCAGAAAAAGGGAGTGTGTAGGAACAAAGCCTGATCATGCAAGGGACCTGGGTCTCCATCTCCTGCATTAGAGGCTTACTACCACTGGCAGCTGAAATTCTCTTTTTGCCCATGGAATATCCAGCAGCTGTCTCGGCCATCCCTGAGCAACGACAGTCGAGAGACCATTTTTGGAGGAAAAAGACCGTTTTGGAGGAAAAAGATCTTCTGCTATCCTCCAGGACAGAAAGAGTAGAATAGAATGCCCTTTTGAAAAGCTTTATGCTCCATATTCCTTGCCTCAGGGAAAGGGAATATGGGGTGCTTTTCAGCATGGCTGCCAAATGAAGACGATAGCAGTAATGGAAGTGGAGCAGAAATGTGCCTTACTGCTGAAGTTAATGTGGGAATGAATGACTGCTGTCTGAAAGGGTGCAGAGTTGCACTGTGGTCCCTTAGTGTTGTTCCTGATTCATTTGAATCAGGCTCATTTATATGAGAGTGTGATTTGGGAGCACATTTCTCCCTTCTGTCACCACCACCACCACCCCACCCTACCCTGAAGGCCAATAGTATTGTGCATAATCTTGACTTTGTTCCCACAAGTTTGGAATTGCATCATATAAAGGGATTTTACAAAGGGGGGGGAAATCAATTCCCTTTCCTGATATGGGGGTGGAAAGCTTTGTCTTTAATCTCATTTCAGTGCTATACAGTCTCCAAACCAGTTTAACATTAGGCCCCCTCCCTTAAGTGATCTGCATACTAGATTGGCTCATAATGTCTACTGTGGAGTACTGTTGGGGTAACAAAAGTAATCTGGATTGTTCTGAGGTTCCCTGTGTCAGTTTCCAGCTTTTTCTTTGCATTGAAAATATGTGACTGAATTTTGTACAGAGTTCTTTTTAAAAAATGCACCTTTTGAGCTGTTTATGTAATTAATGGACTGATGGATTCTGGAGCAAAAACCAAGATTTGTATGCAATGTAGCTATATTTTCCTGCCTCCCATGGCCAGTTCCAGAGCTAGGAATGGGTTGAAGAAGTAGGTGATGTAGGAGAGAAAACTCCACTCGCAACAAGCAGGTCATTTCTATAGATTTGGCTTGAGGAGGAAAAGATAGGCGCTTATTTTGTTTGAAAGCTGAAATTGACAGGATTCTCAGGGAGCTATCTGATTTGGCTGTACAGATTGTTAGGCTCTGTTCTGCTGTATAGCACTCTCTCCATTCCTTCTCTCTCCGTATGCACTGTGGGAAACAACAAGAGCTGATCAAACAAATAAGCTCCCTGCTTGACTCAGAGCTCCATGAGGTGTGGCGAAATCTTATGGTTGAAAGGCAGCCAAATTTACCTAAGCCCTGCCAACACTGGCACTTGGCTGAATGGGATCTGAACCAGAGAGGTGCTGCCTCACATGGGAGAAGGGTGCTCAAGGTGCTATTAGGCTGCCCCCTACAGAAAAGCAAAAGTCCTTAAAATCGCCCTACTGTAACCGGGCTGCTAGAATTCAGTAAATCAAAGGCAATGCAATTAAGAGCGCAGACCTAACCTGGAGTTAGGTCAGCACAATTAGGCCAGCACAGTTTAGCAGGCACAAAGGTCACCGTAAAACACGTTTGGACCACTCTCGGAGTCAGGGAGGATGGTGCGCATCTGTGTGCTGGCATCTGACTCCAAGAGTGATTCAAACATACTGTATGGTGTCCCTTGTGCTGGCTAAACTTTGCTGGCCTAACTGTGCCGGCTTAATTCCAGGTTAGGATTGCGCCCTAAATGAAAGAAATGATTTCAAAACAGACAGAAGATGATAGGAAACTGTTATCTGTTAAGTTAGCTTCTGTCTAGCCTGATGCCATTTCCTACAATGAATATGGTTAAACTGCAGCAGAATGTTAGTATGGTAGTAACTAACAATCCAATCCTAGGCATGTCTACTCTGAAGTAAGAACCATTAAGTTCAGTGGGGCTTACTCCTAGAAAAGTGTGTATAGGCTTACAGCCCAAACCTTATATAGACTGAAAAGGTTTTTCAAGCTAGAGTCTCACTGGAATTCTGTGATGCAGTGGAACAGTTTTTTGCTAAATTCTAGAACTGGGAAACGTCCTCCAGCCCATCTTCCAAGGGTTCTGCTTTCTCAGAACCTCACAGCTCTTTAGAAGCCTGCTGCTCAACAGAATCCTTTTACTGTTGCCTGGAAAAAGAATCTGAGTACATAGGAGAGGTGAAGAATCAGAACTAAAACAAAAAATGCCTCTGTCCTGGTAGGATTGTGGGATAGAGGTGTTCTAACCCCACTCTCCCATATTTACCCTAACTAATAGTGCTCATTAGTTAGACTTCTTTGACATAAGGGGTTTGAGGATGGGATCCAAACTGAGGAAAATCAGCACAATAGAAACACAGCTAACAAATGCCTGTTGGGACAGGTAGTGAAGAGCAGAAAACAAATGGAAACCACCTCATTTGACCAGCTTAGTTCTAATGTTTTGGTTTGTTTTAATTATGATTATTTGTATTGTAAAAATACCACACTGAATATGGTTCCCAAAGCTGGATGTATAGTTTGTCTGTCATCAGTGTCAAGTTGGATTGTTTTGTGTGTGTGTTTTGCTATGCTTCAAAACTGATTTTATGAAGGTTTTTGTCTTTGTTTGAAAGAAAAATTCTGAACTGGAAGGAATCCCAAAAGTTTGCACACTTTAAATCGTTTGTGGATTACCCCAGCTACCACTAAACCAGAAAAATGATGTTTTAGAAAAGAGACACTTCTATTGTAATCAGCTAGGTCAGGACAACATAGTCTTCCTGTTTCAGTATTGGAAGGATGGTGTTGGGCCCAGCTCATGTAAGGAGATACAGGGATTAACGTGATACCAGTTTTGCATCCAAGTTGAAGAAATGCTCTTGATAAGAAAGCTGAATCAGCTCGTCAACAAATGCTCATGGCTACAGCAAAATTCCCTCTCTTTTTTGACCCATTTTGTGCCTTTTGGAGCGAGTGACTCAGGGCTCAATCCTAACCTGGTGTTAGGCCGGCACAGTTAGGCCAGCAAGGTTTGGCACACTGTAAAGTTTGGCACACTGTAAACCTTTTTGGACCACTCTCAGAGAGGCCAGCACACAGACGTGCACCATCCTCCCTGACTCTGAGAGTGGTCCAAATGCACTTTACGGTGGCCCTTGTGCTGGCCAAACTCCAGGGTAGGATTGCAGTCTCAAAGAAATTGAGTAGGTGACAGATTTTTTGTCAACGAAACGAATAATGGAAAAGATGTACTTATTTAGGGCCCAATCCTATGGGCTGCAACATGAGGTATGAGAGTACCACCGGCGCTGGTGTCTCAAAGGTGCCATCAGGCAACTCCAAGGGCCATCAGTAAGCCCTTACTGCCCATGCTGGCCCAAGCACCGTTCCCACACACCCGGAGTTGCCCACATGGAGCCAGAGGCGAGTAAGTGCAGGGGCCGCCGGCAGCACGGGGTTTCTGGGCAGGCAGGGAAGAGGGAACTGGGTCAGAGAGAGGTGGAGCAGGGGAAGGGATTGGCAGTGGCCTCCACTGCTTGAACCTAACCTCCATTTTGGGCTGTGGGACCTGACATGGAGGTCCTCATTTCTCCCATCTGGCGAAATAGCTGGCGCAGATGTGAGGAGACCCATTGACAGCCCTGTGCCCTTACCCTGGGAGAAGGGGATGAACATCACCTTCTCCTGAGGTTCCTCTGGCGCCTGCCCAGTGTTGGTAGGATGCAGTGATAGCCATTTGGCTACTGCTGCACCTCAGGTGCCCGTGCAGCGTAGGATCGACCTGCAGGTGTCAGGCTAGTGCTAAAGGCATGGGAGCAGGGCCAGCGAAAAAAAGTTGGAATAGTTCTGCTGTTGGAGGAATATGACAGCTTTCAAACAACAAAGGGCCAAATCCTATCCAATTTTCCAACCCGGATGTAGCCATCCCAATGGGATGTGTGCTGTACTTTGTGGTGGGGAGGCCTCAAGGTACAGGAAAAAAATTTTCATTTATTTGGTGGCTGCATTGCAGCTCCATCAGCTCCAAGCACATTGGTTAGGATTGGGCCCAAAGACTCCTTTACCAAGACAAATTACAGGGCTCCTAGGAGCACACTTTGAGAAACTCTGCTAGATATTTCTAGCTCCTCTCACATGACTACAGTTCCCAATGTTCACTGGGAAATGGGAGCAACTGTGAAATCACAATTAAGTTTGTAGCACAGGTGTGCAGTTCAACCAATCCACTCAGTGATAAAATTAATGAGTCTTTCAGAGAGCATTTCCTGGTAAGACTGTGGCCACAGGTATTTGGGGGGTCCTTAGGTCTTTTCCTTGCCCGACAAGTGTTGGACATCAACCACTTTCTCAGATAGTATGACCCAGCTCTTACTGACAGAGGATCTTCTAGTTGTTGCTAAAGGCCTCCAAAAAGTGTGTGTGTGCGTGCGTGTGTCTGTGTGTATTTTGAATACAAAATAAAAAGTGACATTGATAAAGTGCAATGTTTATATTCTCAGTTTGACTAGTGAAATGGATACAAAGCAATGGCGTGTGTGAAGAACACTACTTAATATTTAGCAATTTACAGCTTATGTGCTGTACAGCTCAAGTGCTGGCTGTACTTCATATTCATTATTTCAACAGCAACAACCTGGTGAGCTCAGGCTGAATGCATAAGAAGAGCCCCACTGGATCAGGCCAAAAGCCCCTCTAGTCCAGCTTCCTATATCTCACAGTGGCCCACCAGATGCCTCAGGGAGCACACAAGACAACTAGATACCTGCATTTTGTTGCCACTCCCCTGCATCCGGCATTCTGAGGTAGCTTACTTCTAAAGTTATGGTGGTTGCACTACCCATCATTGACTGTAGCCTGCAATAGACTTTTCCTCCAGAAATCTGTCCTATCTCCTTTTAAAGGCACCCAGGCCGGATGCCATCACCACCTCCTCTGTGGCAAGGAGTTCTACTGGCCAACAGAGTTTGGTTATTGGGAGACTTGATACAAATGGAGTCACTTCTTCTTTTTTTTCCTGACAAAGACATTGTTTTGTAAATGGTATTGGTGAGCAATTTTTCCAATAGATGCATCTTTATGACAGAAAAATTGACACGGTTGAATTTCAGCATACCATGCAGTTGATTTAAGTAAGGTCCAGGAGCCTTGCCAAGAATAAAAGCCTAGATCTATGGGTTTGGTGGTGCGAATCCATTTATGGTAGTGCCCATGGGGTTATCAAAGGCTGGGCCTACCTGGGGCAGGGGCCTATGCACTCTGAGGGGTCCTATCAGCCTACCTTCTGGCTGCTGAAATACCCACTTTGATAATCTTCAACTGCACAATAACTAGATTTTCTTAACGTTGCATGAGAATTGCACAACAGCCAATCGGGTTTCCTCTAGGACCTCCGGTTGCAGCCCCTTTGGGCTGATGAGAAAGGGGAGGAAGTGCCCCATGCATTTCCTTTACTCCCCAGAGGCCTGTATGGTTGGTAAATGCCCAGGAGGCAGGATAGCCACCAGGGAGCATTCCAGGGTGGGAATGGGGAGAATGGCCTGAGGACAAGCCCCAGGTAAGCTACAGGAGAGAACCAGGAGGGAGGAGCTGAATGGGGAGAGCAAGGTGGGGGGGGGTAGTGTACATGCTTTTTGCACATGGAAAGCAGCCCAGAAACAGTCTCTGGCCAGCAGATCCTGGCACCGACTCCGATTGTGCCACAACTCTGCTTTTCTTTCTGTTCCAAGATAGCAAGAAATATATAAGGAAAGATTCAGGGGGCTCCCTGAACAACAGCAAATAGACCACTTCCATGCTGTGTGTGCGGTGTGAATCCTTCAAGCGTTCTCTGGTTTAAAGCGACTGTGTTGTGTGGCTGCCAGGCTGACGTTTGTGCTGCCAGTTCTGGGAGGGTCAGCTGTGCACAACAAGCGTGCTGTAAACAATAGAACTGCGGCCTATTGTGCTAACATCTGCTGCTGGAAAGCCTGCAAGTGCAGCAGTATTTATGATTCATCCAAAGATGACAGTGTGAGAGAGAGAGAGTGCAGTAGTTGTGCACATGTTCAGAGCCTCTGGGTAATCTTTGCGCCAAACCTGCGAAGTACAAACTCTGGTTACCAATGGGCAGAGGCAGATCTAAGGGAGGGCAAAGCTCTACGTCTTGCAAGAATCCTTACCTTGCAGTGGAAATCACTCTTCTCCTGCACCGTTTTAACCAATCCTCACAGGGAAAAGCAACATCTTGGCGTTGCTTACTGGCTACAGCAGCAAGGGAGAGGAGGGGTTTACATGACAGGGTAAGGCTCCTTGCAACACTTAGAGCTTTGCCCTCCCTGTAGATCCGCCTCTGCCAATGGGGTGGAAGCAGTTTGGTTACCAATGAGAGATGCCTAGTCACTTGCCTAAGGCCACCCACTGACTTCATGGCCAACATGATCTGGCTGCCTGGGAGCCAGTGGACTACCCGCCTCACAGCTCATTCTCTTCAATACATTATGAAGAATATATTCTGTTCAATATATTATGGTAGCCTTAAGTGAGACATGGAACCGGAATGATCTACTAAATGGGGTCTAAGTAGGTGAATGTTAATATCTTTGTGCAAAACAGACACAGCCCTAATTAACTGCCCAATCCTAGGCATGTTTATTTGGAAGTAGAGTTGTCAGTCCTACTCCTAGAAATGTGTGCATACGGTTGCAGTCTGATGGCTGTGCTTACCTTCACTTGTGAAAGCACCCAAGCAGGGCTGGCTCCGGATTTGAGGGGGCCCTCATGTTGGGGGGCGGCTTACCTTTGTGGTGTTGGCAGAGTTCATGTTTGTATTTTTTGCTCCTATATATTGGGGGTTACTGCAAGTCCCTTTTCCATGCCCCCTACTTGGTCTGCACTCCCCTCCCTTCTCCATCCCTTCCATGGGCACTGAAGGGGTCAGAAAGAATGCATAGGAGCAGCATTCCCTCCGAGACCACAGTGGGAGCTGCTCTCCAGAGGCCCCAATCATCAAACAGACTTGTACAACGGGCAAGTGGAAGAGAGGAGCTGCATATGGTAGAGTGCTGTTACTGCCTCCTCCAGGCACCTGAGCATCCCCCCAATCCACATATGAGGCAGGGCCTCTGCAGGAGCACTTTTCCTTGTTGCAGATGGGGACGGAAGAGAAAAGGCAGTAGCAGGGTGACTCTTTTGGTTATGAGAATTGTGATGGACACAGTTGGGCAGGGATTGGCCTCTCTGAACCGATGGCAGCAGGCTTCTTGGTGTCTGCCCAAAGGTGCTCAGCTCTGATGAAGAAGATTCCTTAAGAAGTAATAATAGTTTAGCCCTGATAAGGCTAGACTGCTGAATTTCACTCAAGGCAATTTTGCAGTACTGAAAAGGATTCACCTACTGCGGAGTGGTTGGGATGATACCCATCCAACCAGACCCACGTCTCATGGTTAGCAAGTGAGAGTACGTGTCCCACCCACCCTCTTGTACACTTAGGGATCCACCACCTAATCAAACGTGGGGATTGTCCCCCATCCCTCCAGGAACAATTTAAATATTTAAATTACAAAATGCCCCTTCCCTATATAATTAGGCAACTGGTCCCCAAAGCGCTGGAAGGGACCCAGGATGTAGGCACTCCAATTGGCTCAAAAACAAGACAAGGTACATGTAGGGCCTAAATTTTGGGCTGCAATCCCACACGCACCTGGGCATAAACCCTATTGCATTCCGTGGGGATTACTTCTGAGCAGACTTACCTAGCATTGCACAGTCAGCTTCTTGGAGAAAAATAAGAAGAAAGGCACAGGAAACAGTACATCATACTCAGAAGTAACTCAGAAGCACCTGATTCAAAAGGTGCATGTAAACTATGTATGGCTGTGTTTAAAAAGGTTTCTAGCTCATAGTTTTGAAAACAGGCTTGGAAGTACCATAGGCAGTGCCTGATGAATTCTCATCAGTGCAGGTAGAGATTGTAGAATTTGCTGTGGTTGGAGTACAGCAGGGGTTTCATCCTGCATTGTTCTTCCAATGTAGAAATACTGGCACCTGTAGAATGTTTTGTGCAAAATGAATACATTTAGGCACATTAACTCAGGTTGCAGAAATCAGCTTTTTGCCAGGACCCTGCATTCAGCACTTCCCCCTCCTTTGATCCTCACAACAATCCCTGGGGTGTTTTAGGCTGAAAGATGTCTATGGTTCCCCAATAAGTTTCATGGCTAGGCAGGGATTTGAACCTGGCTTTTAGTCAGATCCAACGCTCGGGGCTAAATCCTATCCAACTTTCCAGTGCTAGTGATGACTTGCCAATGAGGCATGCACTGCATCCTGCAGTAGAGGGACAGTCATAGAGGCCTCCTCCAGGTAACTTGTTCCCTTTCCTCAGGGCTGCATTGCGGCTGCCCCAGCACAAGAAAGTTGGATCGGATTGGGTCCTCAATCTATATATATAAAGAAGAGCGTATGTATGTATGTGTGTATGTTCAACATAGGCTCCGCAACACCTGGGCCGATTCGTACCAAACTCGGCACGCGGGTGCCTTGGCCCACCGAGACCATCGCTGCGCAGTTTTGGAACGGATCGCGCCCCCACGGGCGCGGGTAAAAGCGAATTTGTGGTTCTCTATGGGTGGCTATGGGCTGAGCCGCAACATTCCGAGGCTCTGATGATGTCATGATGAGATGCAAATGACATGCGGAATCTTCAGGCAGCAACTGAACTCTTTACAGTTGGAAGACAAACAGCAGCAAACAGATTTCCCGCAGGCAAACCGATACAGGGCCAGGGAAATGTGTTCTGTGGACATGTGGGCGGTCCCTGCTTGGCAGTTGACAGTTGGCACAAGGTGCTGTGGCTGTTGCTCTCTCTCTGAAAGTTTACTTTCACTGTGTAATGTAAGGCAATTGGGCAGGTGCAACCAAAGGCTACAAAGATTAAACAACAGCGTACACAGGAAACACCTGAGGAAAAAAAAAACACGACTTGCAACGCTACTTCACAGAGCTGCTACATCTAGAGCAACAGAAACAGTACAGCAGCGTCACAAACGACTACACGATAAGAGAGACAGAGCTGTTACATCTAGAGCAACAGAAACAGTACAGCAGCGTCACAAACGACTACAGGATATGAAACAGAGGGCTACTACATCTACAGCAACAGAAACAGTACAGCAGCATGGATGGGACAAATAAAGACCCGGTCACCGCCGGGTAATTTTTAACAACAAAAAAAAAACACCATGCCCGGGGGTGGCCAAAAAACACTGGGGGTGGGTGGGTCAGGGATGGGACATATAAACACCCAGGCGCAAATAGGTTTCCCGCAGGGAAACCGATACAGGGCCATCTGTATGGCTGGTGACTGGGGAGGGGGGTCAGGGATGGGACATATAAACACCCGGGCACACATGTGAGTGGGGGGGTCAGGGATGGGACATATAAACACCCGGGCACACATGTGAGTGGGGGGGCAGGGATGGGGCATATAAAAACCCGGGCACACATGTGAGTGGGGGGGTCAGGGATGGAACATATAAACACCTGGGCACACATGTGAGTTGGGGGGGTCAGGGATGGGACATATAAACACCTGGGCACACATGTGAGTGGGGGGGCGCAGGGATGGGACATATAAACACCCGGGCACACATGTGAGTGGGGGGGGCAGGGATGGGACATATAAACACTCGGGCACACATGTGGGGGGGCAGGGATGGGGCATATAAACGGGCCATCTGTATGCCTGGTGAGTGGGGGGGGGTCAGGGATGGCACCTATAAACACCCGGGCGAAGCCGGGTACATAAAAGCTAGTCTATATAAAAAAGGGTGGGGGGGTGTGGGTGTTCCGCATAGGCTCTGCAACGCCTGGAGCGATGCGCACCAAACTCGGCACGCACATGCCTTGCGGCCTGGCGACAAACACTGCAGGGGTCAGGCCCCCCTAGCACCCCCGGGGAGTGGGGGCGCGCAGAGGGCCCCACGTGAAAATGGTCGAAAACGGCCGGAAACTGCGTTGAATCCGTAGTTTCCGAGGTCGCCGGGACGAGCGTTCGGGGCCCCCGTTTGGGCCCCCCTCGGCGTGGGGCATGAGAAGGGGTGCGAAACAAAACGTCCACCATGCCCTGCTGGAATGCCTGGAGCGACGCACAGCAAACATGGCACGAACATGCCTTGCGGCCTGGTGACAAACACTGCGGGGGGTCAGGCCCCCCTAGCGCCCCCGGGGGTGGGGGTGCGCAGGGGGCCCCATGTGAAAACGGTCGAAATCGGCATCAAATCCATAGTTTGCGGGGTCGCCGGGATGAACGGTGAGTCTGGGTTGGAGTCTGGGTTCCAGACTCCAGCTGGGTTCCAGAACCCAGCTGTTGGAGCCTGGGTTCAGCCCCCCCTCAGTGTCCGCCATGCACTGCTGGAACGCCTGGAGCGACTGCCACCAGACTCGGGACACACATGCCTTGCGGCCTGGCGACAAACACTGCGGGGGTCAGGCCCCCCCCTAGCACCCCCGGGGTGGGGTTGCGCAGGGGGGCCTATGGGAAAATTGTCAAAAATGGCCCAAATCGGCATTGAATCTGTAGTTTCCGGGGTCGCTGAGGCGAGCGGTGATGCTTCCGACGCCGTTGGAGTCCGGGTTTGGCCCCCGTTGGCGCGGGGGATGAGGAGGGGTGCAAAACTCATAGTCTCTGGAAGATCATTTTGTTACCCGGGCAACACCGGCTAACAAAAAGCTAGTCTACTATAATTATACCAAGAGGGCTCCCAATCGCTGTATGTGGATCAGTTACTTTTCAATTATCCTAAATATTTCCGCTCAGGGGAGTTACCAGAGACAGGGGATCGAGGTTTCCCAAGAGGAACGTTCAAGAGGAACGTTCACTGGTAAGCTGAAAATCTAATGACGAGTTCGCACCATGCGGAAGCAAGGAGTCGTAGTACTGTAATTCTTAGATTAACCTGTTGCGCAAGAGCATACGACGCGCACAACTCCCAGCACGCGGTCTTCACTGAAGCTAGCAATCAGACAACCGGAACAAACGTCATAATACGAGGGGCGGAGCGGAGTTTTTTTGAAAACGTAGGGGGTGCTTGTAGTTCCAATCGTGTCCATTGGGTGACGCTACGTTAAGAAAGTACTTGAGAAAGTACGACGCTTGTGGTCCCCCGCCTTTACGGTTTTCCCGTCGTACCTCAAGATACGTCGATGGCTGGCTGGACCTGCCCCTTGATGGGAGTTGTAGTTCTTCGTGGCTGAGGGAGGTGGACTCGCTTCCCCAGAGTGCCGCGCGCAAAGCCCGCGCGCTCGCTCGCACTCTCTCCCTCCCTCCCCTCCCGCCTGTCTCGCAGTCGGTCTTCTCAGCGAGGAGGCGGCGGCGCTGCTAGCAGCGGAGACGACCCGGGCGCGCGGAGCGAGGGGGAGGAGGGCTTGTTTGGCGAGGCGGCGGCGACAACGCGGCTCAGTCCGACCATGTCGGGCGAGGAGGAGGCGGCCGAGCTGACGATCGCGGAAGACGCGGTCATGAACAAGTACAAGATGGGGGGAGAAATCGCCAACCGTGAGTGCGGGGCCCGCTGGTGGGAGCCGGGCCGGGGCCTGTCTGGAGGGAGGGAGTCCGGGAGGCGCCCGCCTGCCTGCCTGCCTGGGGAGCCGAGCTGTCAGGGCAGGAGTCCCACGAGGGTGGGCAGCCTGCTGGGGTCGGGCGCGGCGGGAGGGAGCCAGGAAGGAGGGCGCTGACCGCCGAGGGGGCGCGGAGGTCGCGCGTGGAAGTGCGCGGGGGAGGGAGGGAGGCAGGCGGAGGCGTATCTCCTGTGGCGGCGCGGGGGTGTCAGGCAGGCCGGCCGGCCGCCCATGCCCGGGCTGAAATACGACCTGGGCGGGCTGCGTTGTCTCGAGCCGATCCTCCAGTTCTTGCCTTGGCCGAAGTTGAGCTCTTGCTTAAGGGGGGGACCTGTCTTCTCCCCCCCCCCCAACAGCTGCTCCTAGGGGACGTGGGAGCCTCGCTCTCTCCTCTTGTCCCGAGGGAGCCGAGCCGTCCTTGGGAGGAGGAGAGCAGCGTTGCCCCGCACATGGTGTCCTCTCTCCGACTCCGTCCCCCCTTTCTCCAAGCCTCCCTCGAAAGAGTTCATTTCGTGCTCATTTTCGTGCTCTTGAGCAGCATTCGCGGCACGCTGTCGGCTCTCGGGGTTTTCGGAACGGTGACGGCGGACGGGGCGGGGGAGGCCAATTGCCTATTTCAACCCCCCTCCCCGTTTACCAACTCTATTCATCTTTAGGTGTTCCAATTATTTGTCACGGGCGGGGGGGGGGTCGGTTTTTAGGCTTCCCCCCGGGAAATGGAGCCGCCCTCCTCCGGGAACTGTAAGGCACATGGTCTGCGACTTGCCATGTGCTGCTGGCGCTCTCTCGTTCACTGTCTTCCGGCATCCTGGCTTCGTCCCAGGTTTCCCCTTTTGTTTAAGGCTGAATTTCTGCTTCAGATCGGATCACCTTTGTTTTTTTGCCTTTCCCCCCCTTCTTCCTCCTTCCCTCTGTAATCTAGGAAGTTGATGATTAGGCATGCTAGGGAAAGGGGAATCCTCTTTTCCAAGTCAGCCACGACTTGCTTGTACAGTATTTGAATAGGTAGAAAGAAGACTTTAGCAAACATAGCCAAAACAACAGAAAACTTTACAGCTGACTTGTAGGCCCCAGCAGTGCCTACACAAATTTAATAATCAAACTTTGGCCTTTTCTAGTAGATTTTAAAATGCATCAGATTTGCAACTTTTTTTTGCTCTATCAGTGATGCTGGTTAGTAGCTCCTCCAGAAATCATCTTGTTTAATAAGTTGACTTGCCTAATGAGGGTAATTAGGCTGGATAATTTATTATTGAAATGACATATACCTTACTTTTCTCTCCAAATAAATGGAGTGTTCAAAGTGGCATAATTCATCTTACCATAGACTGCAATCTTGTATAATTTTTTTTAATGGTGAATTTAAGAAGTTAAAAATGCAGACTTAAGGGCAGATTTTTGCTTTACCATTAATTCAGAGTGAATTGAGCAACTGGCTTATTTTTTAGTTTGTCCTTTAAAATGGGAACAAAAGACCTCTCCCTGAATAGAGTTGGTAAATCCTCCTTTGACAGGATTGTTAGGATGAGATGAAATATTTAAAATTAAATATTTATATATGTACACCTAACTTGGATCATTTACCTGAAGATGCAAATACTATTTTACCAGTTGTGGGTAAACCTGAATCCATTTACTTAGCAAGCTAGATGTGAGGTATGTTACTGATAAAGTAACTTGGATGGCATACTTCTTGGAAGAAAGAGAATCTGGTATTCTTCAAGTACCCACGGAGCACAAACATCAAATTAAATTAATTCTTTATAATTATTTAACCCTTGTCCACTAAAAGCCAGTCCAGACATAAATCATACACACTGCTTTGGGAAAATTCTCTGCTCAGAATCCCCAGAGAAGGTAAATCTATAGCTTTGGGGAAGATATCTTAATTAGCTGAAACAGAATTCTCAGTTAATGTTTTTTGTTATTATGTTATCCATAAATTAAACACTGATAGAAAAGATATGCTATCTTAATCTTAGTTAAGGTTGCAGGTATTGTTGTAGGAATAATGAAATGCTTATGGGTATTCTAATTGTATCTCTATAGGTGTCAGATGTCATGCAATAATGGTGTGTGTGTGTGTGAGAGAAACTTCTCATTCACAGAGTTAGATGCATCATTCTCAGGGCTGTTCACAAATTCTTTATTGAGCTGTAAAGGCGTTCCATAATACTTAAAATTCAAGAATATTGTAGGAGAGTTTGTTGTCTGTAGGAGGTCCCTTGAGAACAAAAATAGGAAAACTGCTGTAACCTGCTCTAATCCCAAGAGGTAGTGCAGATTATAAATATTTCACCACATCGTGCTTTTATTCAGAAATTTAAAGACATTTAAAGATTTTAGTCCCTAGATGAGGTACGTGTAGCCTAACTTGACCCTCTAGTTTGCACAATGATGGAATTTAACGTACATTGAGCAGTCAGTTGATATAGATATAGAAATAGAACCTGAATGCCTTGGAACTTAGTCCCTAGTACACACTGACTGTTGGTTAATGGCTAAATTTCCATTTTTCTTGCTAAAGCAGTTTTGTGAGCTTTCACTGGCTAGAAAGGGTTTGCTCACAAATATACAAATGGTGGTTGTTCCAATTTCTAAAATTGGCTTCAGCACCAGAAAGTTGGATAGGATTAGACCCTTAATTTTTAGTGAAATAAAGCAGAGAAATAGTTTTAAGCACCCATAATGCGGAATTAGCAACCTCAAAAAAAACCCCACCTAGGTGTATTAATATCTTCAGAGCTGACATTTGTTCCACTAAGCATGATTCAATTATGCATAAAACAGCTTTCAAAAAATATTGTAGTGATCCATGTTTACTGATTTCAGTATGCAAGTTTTGGATTGCAGCCTTTCCATTAGTTTTTGCCATGTACACCTGCATTTATAGCCTTTGAATAGGAGGAGTCTGTTCCACTAAACTTTTTTAAACAGATGGTGCAGTGCATGTAAAGTCAGATAGGTGGCTGACACGATAAAGTTCCTCCAACTTGGTGCTATTTTTGGTGTTTGTGCACATGGATGTGTCTTTAGAGAAGACTGGCTTAGTAAATTCTTGGATACGATACTAAACTGTGTTGTGCTGATAATACTTTCATTGTGGTCAAAAAATAATCCAGCAACACTACGTGTCCAGCATTCTTTCTGGGCTGCATTGTGTGGCATAGGTCTATACCAGGGGTTCTTTAGCAGCTCTGTGAACCATGTGCAAAAATTTTTGTGTGTTTGTGTTGTTCTGAGGGGGTTCATAAGCTTCCATCAGATTCTCCATTAGATCCATGACCAAAGAAGGTATATTAAAATATTGTTCACTTTGGAATGTTTGTGTTTAAACTACAGGAGTCTTGCGTACTGTGGTAGAGGCAGCTAAATCAGGTGTATCAGTTCTCAGCTTATGTGAGAAAGGAGATGCCATGATCATGGAAGAGACCGGCAAAATCTTTAAGAAAGAGAAAGATATGAAGAAAGGTAATAAAATAGCTTTAAAACATTATTTTTGGTATGCAAATCATAATTCTTTAATTTGTGTTCATTTCTGAATGTGTTTATAAGATCATAGAAATGTGGATGGGTAGTTGAGAAGTGCAAAAAGGAACCTACTGAACCAATCCAATCCAACTGAAAACTCTCACCTTGACTTGCTGTAGGCCATTCTTAGCGGCTAACAGTGCTATATAATTTTATATTCCAGAGCTGAATATGGCTGCTCCTTTCATGCTGATGAGCCTATACTTCTAAGCATCAAGCATTTTGGGGGTGTTTTTTGGATACTAGAAATGTTTGCCAATCCAGAATTTCTGTGCAAATCCTGTTTATGTGCCTAGGGAAAGTGTCACAGCAAGCACTGCTCTAGTAAGCAAACTACTATGAGCTTCCAAAAATGAGAAGATTTTGAAGTCATTTTTATTCTGCTCTGTCCCAGTTAAAGTTAGTTGTATGCTGCTCCATCCAGCATACTATTTTCTTCACCATTTTTTTGGACTGGAACCTTGAAACAATGAGGTGCAGGGAATTTGCTCTTGAGAGGCTTGTAACATGATCTAAACTATGTTTAGCAAACATGGACAGACACAGTGTTATTATTTCTTGACTGTTTCCTTAATCTTAGCTGAATTTGCCTTGTCATCAATGATAGCTGCATCTTGCTTTGCAAGTTAATGAACAGATATTGAGGATTGCAGTAATGTCAGTAGAGAGGTGGGTAGAGTTGCTAGCGGACTCAGAGTGTTTTTTTTTAACTAAACATGATTCTGCTTTGAAGCTGTGATGAAATCCTCACCTTGCACAATCCTGGTAGTTCAAATGGAAGTTATATTGGGATCTCTCAAAATGTGCCCTTTGGAATGGTATTGTGTTCATCATGCATCATTGGCATGCGTGGTTGAAGGAGGAGGAGGAGGCCCAATGCTGTAGCTTGAGCCAGCACAGCAAGAAGGGTTCTTGCTTGACCTAATAGCTACATCAGCTATTCCAGGTCACACCTTGGGTGTCTCTCTCTAAGCACTGACCCAGCCCAACTCATTTCAAATTGAGGAAGCTGCTGAAGTTACAAGACAGGTTAGTGCAGCTGTAGCAGTTCTTGTACCACTCAGCATGTCAGCAAAAAATGAATAGCAATCCAAGCTAATACTTATGGGGGCTGATCTAGGCTTGATTGTGCTTCATCTAAACTGCTGGCTTTGTAACCTGGGGGCAAGGCTTTCCTTTTTAGTCTTGCATAATGTGTTTGGAGTAGGAATGGGAAATGATACAGGATTGGGGTAGATTGTATGAACTCACCACTGCTCCCTTTTTTGTGTAGGTATTGCCTTCCCCACAAGTATATCGGTAAATAACTGTGTCTGTCACTTCTCCCCCTTGAAGAGTGATCAGGATTACATCCTCAAAGATGGTGATTTGGTCAAAATGTAAGCATTGGAGTTCACTTTCCTGAATTATCTGTTGGCTTGCTAGCTTTTAGCTTACTCCATAGTAATGAACTGTCTATGTCAATGGTTCTCAAACTTTTTAGCACTGGGATCCACTTTTCAAAATGAAATTTGTCTAGGACACACTGAGGGTGATGGCATAGCTGGAAGTGCCATTATTGTGAGGCCAGAGCCTGCTGCTTTCCTTAGAATGCAGCAATAAGTTGGGTTATTTCTCAGGCATTTTCCAACAGCAATGTGAATCAGAAAGAAAAATTGTTGCAACCTTAACACAAGCGAAACAACCACGCAGTCCTCCCCCTTTTCAGCATTCCATCTCCCCATATTTTCAACATTGCTCTAGATGTTTCGCGACCCATCTGAAATTGGCTTGCGACCACTGGTGGGTTCCGACCCACAGTTTGGAAACCACAGATCTATGCTGTAGCCTGAGTTCTGTGAATAACAATGTTTGTTTATTTAAAATAAAGGATTTATTTTAAATTTGAGAAATTTGAAATGGCAACCACAAAAATATGGAAATTAGAAACTACAGTGCATACTAATGATGGTTTTCAGATTTTTCAAGGACTATATTTGGTATTTTCCTCCTGCAGCAATTGTTCAGATCTTTTATTGATTTTCATGCCTCTTCTTATTTTTGGTTTTGTGAAAATGCTACCTTGAGCTTTTGCAGATAGGTGCATATACATTATCCAGTAGTGGAATTAGGTAAATTTTGTTGTGTGAAGCCAAAATGTGCTGACTAACTGTAGTCCTCCAATAGCTGGTAAATTTTAATATGGCTCTCTACTGCTTGAGTTGCCTGTTTACCCTGTGGACTGTTCTGTGAGCATCCGAGTCCATGAGAATCCGGCTGATTTGCCAAAGTGCCATGTGCAGCATTTGGGGTAGGAACAGATCTAGCAGCCACCTGCACATGGCATTCTAAATATATTTTGGACAGCTAGGAGTTGTATTGTTGGCACAGGTCAATGTATATCTTTTGGTACAGTATGAGTTTCTCTATAAGCAAGACAAGATGGATGGTTTTGGCATGCTTGCCAGCTAGCAATCACCATTTTAACTGCCACAGTCCAAACTATTGCTTGTAGCGTAGCCTCTAAAGTGGCTTTATAGAGTCGGGCTGTAGGAGTCAGATGGCTCACAAGCAATGTATTTCACGCTTTGAACGTTGCAAAGACTTCCTTGTTATCTGTGGCTTAAACCTGTTTTTCCTCTTTACCTTGCAGTGACCTGGGAGTCCATGTGGATGGTTTCATAGCAAATGTAGCACATAGTTTTGTCATTGATGCAGCAAAGGTAAATCTTTTAGATGTGGCTTTGAGAAATAATGCACGCACTTTTTCTTCCAACAGACTTTGATCTTGTGGGAGGATTGTATGTAAGCAGAATTATTGAGTAAAACTAGTTTGTAAATGACTTTTCACTACATTGGGTACAGAAGGAACTTTGAAAAAACTAAAACTTATATAAGTTTTTATTTATATAAAAACTATATAAATAAAAACTTGAATGTATTTTTCTGTATTGTCTAGTAGAGATAATGTTGTAAGAGATAATGGATAACAGATACTTCAGAAAACTCACTCATTCTTAAGAGAAAAGGACTTCTTAAGGCTGTCATGTCTGAATTTAAAACTGTTCCAACGGATTTAAAGAATGGTTCTCTAATTTGGGTTTTCAAGATTTTCGTATCACTTTTAAAGATTATTTTTGCAACATTATTCTGATGTGACACTCAGTACTGAGGATGTCTTTCCTAGATAAATTTGCCATCTGAGCATCTGCAAATGGCTGCATTTATAGATGAGAACAGTTGTTATGTAGTAGTGACTGATGCTATTGCCATGAATGGTAGAAAATCCTGTTGATCAGTCATATCACTTAATGCCTTACATTAATGTATAAATTTATAAGGGGCATATCATAGTCAATTTGGCCAAGATTGCTGGCCAAACAAAATTCTAAGTTATTAAAACCATGGTTCTTTAACCATGAGCAAGACAGATTAATCCTGGTGAGATTATCTAGTATTTAATCTGCTATTATCCATGTTTTAAAGAGCTGTCTTTTGATCTCTTCTATATCTCAGTTGTTGACACTGTTTTGCTCCAGGTTCTCAAATGGTCTACTCTAAGGTGAATAATGTCAGTGTGGACATTAACTCTTAGAGTTGGTTTTTGGGTCTATGGCTGGTACTAGTTTAACATCTAAAGTAGAATAGAACAAAGACTGGTCTGTGGCTGTGATGTGGCTGTGAAATTTCCTGTACCAATTAGGTAGTAGCAAAACATAATCTAGCCAAAGTAAAAATGTTAAGGTTCCATTGATTAAAATGAACAATTATGAACATGGATTTGTTTCTTTGAATTTGGTAGAGCAAGAGTGCCTAATTCTAGCCTAATTGTAACCTTAATTTTGGAGCATCTGTGCTGTCTGCAAGATGTCAGTGTAGAAGCTCTTAGCACACTTTTTCCCTGTGGGAGAGATTCATATAAATATTTGAAGCTAATTTGCTCTTCCAGGAAAGTCCAGTGACAGGTCGCAAAGCTGATGTCATCAAAGCTGCTCACCTCTGTGCTGAAGCTGCCCTGCGTTTGGTCAAGCCAGGAAACCAGGTGAATAAAAAGTTACTTTTTACAAAGGTTTCTTGCATTAGTTTGCAGCAGGTGGGCAAGGATCTTTAGCACAATTCCAGGCCTTCTCAAGGTAGAAATGAAAACGCCTTGGCTTACTCTTGGAGGAACTATTAAGCTATATGGGGAGTCAGGATAATTGGCTATAGAAAGTAGAGTTGTGATCGGGGTGAGTGCTGAGGCTTCCGTCTGGAGTATATTGCTGTGGCTTTCATACTGTAAATGATTTTAGCTGCCCAGACAATGTTTGAGCCTTTGTGTGTGAAAAGATGAGAGCTGAGTGCTGTCATTAGTCTTTCTGTAAATGGCTGAATGTTCTTAGCTTTTTCTTCAACAACTGATGTAGGTAACTGGCAGCTGAAGATGTGTTTGTATCCAGAAATAGTATCATTTTGTCCAGTTCTTCCTTGCCCATTTAATCAATTCATTCTTTATGTTGATAATGGGTAATATTTATGATTTATTTATGATTCACTATTTTACTTATATGTCTGAAAACTAAAAATTCTTTGATTAGTTTCTCTGCCATTTATTTGGTTAAATTCATGAACACATACATTCACTTGTAGTGTGTGGTCATCTTTTAACACCCATATTTTTTCCCTTCTAACAGAATTCGCAAGTGACAGATGCCTGGAACAAGATTGCTCATTCATTTAATTGCACACCAATTGAAGGTGAGGTTTGGATGGTGGAAGAATGAAGGGATGCAGAGTAAATATAGAGGACCATTTAACATAAACAGTGATCCTTGGCCTGTACAGCCTGAATTATTGGAAGGGTTAATGATTATTATAAATAAATTTGACCCAGACCCAGTTTCAGATTTGTTAATTGCTTTCCTATAATATGTTTGAAAATAATAGTCCAATTCATCCCCTTTAGAACTCCTAGGATGCCTTTTCCATCATTGCACAAATAACTGTTGTGTCGAAAGCTCTCCATTTGAATAGTAGGATTGGTGAATTTGCGGGTCACAATTCAGAGTTGTGGAAGTAATTCATAGAATGTCATGAGAAACTTTGTTAGAAACTGCCTTAGGTAAATATGATATTAATCCCTGCCAACTGGTTTTTATTTTCCCATGGTACTGTGTAATAAGTTGCCTAGTGGAGCAATTCAGCAAAATGAGCCCAAGAATGGGGAGGGGGTGGAGAATATTGAAAAAAAATGTAGGAGTGGATTTTGGCATACATTTTGTGGTGGTGATGTCATGTTTTAATGATACTGGTATTACTGAAGTGCTGTTAGGCACCAATCAGTTAAATTTCCCAGAGAGCTCACTGCTAAGGTTTGCAGTTTCAATGTTAGACAACTTTTTCACATATGAGGCCTTCTAGATTTGCTGTGCTCTTTCCTACATAGGAAAACAGTGTCAGTGTACAGCAATGATGTGGCTGCTCATGCTGTCAAGGAATCTAAGTGGCCACTTTTTTTTGGCAACTATTAAAGTGCTATAATATCCAGTCACTATCAGTAATCCAAGAATTCAGTTTATAAACTAAACAACTTCTTTCTGGTTGGGTCAAGTCATTCTAACTCCCCCAACTGCCTTTTCTCAGGCAGAAAGGTGCTATTTCCTTGCTCTTGACTTTTGAGTTGAAGATCAGATGAAAGATTATTTCCTCTTAATTCTTAAAATACACAACAAAGCAGAAAGGAGTGCTTGACATCAACTGTGGCAAGGGGTCATATAAGGAGGACAATAGATAACCTTTAAAATTAGAAAACTCTCCAGTCAATGCATTAAAGGAGACTTCCTGTAGTTAGAGGAATGCTTTGTGTAATGATGCTCAATTCTAGAGGTTCCTGCACAACTGTTTAATAAAGGATTTCAGACTTAAAATGAGAAGGACTTCCTAAAGAATTAATTTAAATTTGTTTCCTTGTCTATGAAGCACTTATATCCCTAAACATTTTTTCCGGTATAGAGCTGCACAGGACACATGGGTCACTCTTAGCCCCTTTCTGTTTGCGGCCCTTGGAAGAATATTTGTGCTCTGTTCCCGCCTCTCAGGAAATACAAGCAGTGGGGGTAGGGTGGAGAGAATGCCTTCCTTATGTTCCGTGTTGCTTCTCATCTCCCGGGATTCAGAGTTGTGCAGGGGAGTTGGTGCCAGTTTTTCCAGCGCCACCACCCAGCTGTGCTATGCAGCCAGCCCATGAACTAAGACCCTGTCAGGCAGCTTAACATACTGCATTTTTAGATTGCAAGATTTCTTTAAATTGAAAAATACGATAAAGGACATGACAAGTATGTTTAGAAGCACATGCCTCCTGGGTCATTTGACAGAATGCCAGTATTGGCTGCTGCTCTCTGCCATTTTTATGTGATGTGTGGAAATACCCTTGGGCTGCAATCCTATACAGACCTGGGAGAAAGTCCAAAGATTGTACTATTCACGTTAATTTGGAGCACGAATACCCTATATGCGATTGCTGAGTTGAGCAAGGAGCAGCAGAGGAATCTGAGAATGCAAAAAGATTGGGGTGCACTGTTGGGGAAAGTCGTGACTCAATTTTAACTCCAGTTGGCCCCCGCACCTCCCATTTTCAATCATTCATAGTCGTGCGCGGGCCTGACCTGAGCTGCAGCTTGCCACGAAAAGACTCTTAACTCGAGTGAAAATGACTCGTGGAATTCCATGGTGGAGTTGCCATAAACGACACACTAGGACTCGTGCACGAGTGAGTGGAGTCAAGAATGGACTCAACTTGAATTTTGAGACTCGTTCCCAACACTGGGGTGCAGCAATCTGAGAATGAGAACAAGAATTAGAGGAGAATATTAGGTGAGAGATGGAGTGGGAAGAAGAAGAGGGAGGCCTAACAGGGATGGGTGCAGAAACAAAACAGAGGAAAATAGAGAGCAATGAAGCTAACAGAATGGGCTTGAAAAGTCTGTTGAAAATGTGACGAATTTTTCCATAGTTGATGTAGTATTATAGTTCTGAATTAATAAAAGTGTAAAATCAGCCTTCCGAGTGACTTGAAGTTGCGTATTGCTGATTCAAGCCAATGAAGTCTGACGATAACCTCGAAGTGTTCAAGTAGTGTTATTGCTGGTTGTAAAAAGTAGTAATGTCTGCCCTGCCTGTATCAAACATAATTGTGAAGTTACAGTTTGTTCTTGAACACACAGATGGTTGAGCAAAGGACAAGGTTTGCGGTGTCTTGGAATGTCAGCAACAAATTGGTCTGTGGCCACTCGGCAGTATCAGTAAAAATAAAGTACTCTTATGTTGGCAGGGATGCTATCGCACCAGCTAAAGCAGCATGTGATAGACGGTGAGAAGACCATCATTCAGAACCCCTCAGACCAGCAAAGGTACATGTTTCATGTTTGGAACTGGTGCCAAATTAAGTAATGAGAAGTGAATGCTATGTAGTTTTGTGTTCTTGACATAGTGCTATGAGAGAAAACATTTCTTGTCAAATCAAAAGAAAGGCATGACTTTGAATTCGTAGCTTGTTTCATGTAGACTGCTGGTGTTCAGGGTGGAAGTGGGCTTCTGTTTCATATCTCTCTACCCTGTCCCAATCTAGAAAGGACCATGAAAAAGCAGAGTTTGAAGTCCACGAAGTTTATGCCATAGATGTTCTCATCAGCACTGGAGAGGGAAAAGTAAGTATACTTTGTGGCCGTTCTGCAGGTGAGTGACCTGCAAGTCTGGTTTAGGTTAAGCTGACATTGATGAGACCGTTACTTTCTGACTAGGTAACCTACTAAGGTGTATTGAAAAATCCATTTTGATTGTGGAACTAAAATGAATCAGTGGCCAATTATACCCCAAAACATTCCTGTACCCCATCCCTTTAATTGTACACTTCCTTACCACTGCATGACTTTCCAACTACGTGAGTAATATTGTGCCATCAAAGCTGTCTTAAATTATTTGCATTCCTGTAGGCCAAGGATGCTGGGCAGAGAACCACAATTTACAAAAGGGACCCTTCCAAGCAGTACGGCTTGAAAATGAAAACTTCCCGTGCCTTTTTCAGCGAGGTGGAGAGACGCTTCGATGCTATGCCATTCACTCTCAGGTACTTTGTTCTTTTTACGCGTTTGTTGTGTGCACATATACCTGCCCTTGCCCGCACGGGTTTTAGTTTGATTACACAGCTGTTGAATGGTTCCCTCCTCCATTGCAGTGGTATTGGTTATGTGTGCCCTGAGTTGTATTGCTTTTCCAGACCAGCTTTATTTGGTCCTTCATTGCAGGTAAAAAATAAGATAGTCTATACTGTTTACTAAAGTGGTCAGGATTTTGTGCCAATGCAGTACCTAAATTATGAAATGTAATACTTGCATGTGCTTTGCTTATTTTCTACAGTTCTGCAAACCTTGGGTAGGGGAATGTTGCCTTGATGCTCTGAGGCTGTGACCATTGAAAATTTTATTCAGTCACATCTTTAGGCTTTTGAGATTTATCCAGAATTGCCTATATGTTCCCATTCTTGATTTGCAACCATAATTTATTTACTTGCAGTCTGCCCTCTTCGGTCATCTGAAGGGGCTCTCCTTCAAGTGCTATCCCAAGTGAATAGCAGCTTTGGGCGAGCCTTCTCTGTACTGGCACCACAAATATGGAATTCACTTCCAGATAAATTAAGAACTATCCCCTCCCTCATAAGTTTTTTGAGAGAGCTCAGAACATGCCTCAGGAATAGGGCTATAGCTTGATTGCTCACCTGTTGTTTCCCCACCCCTGCATGGCCTGATGTGTTGGGCTTTGCCCTGTTTTTGAATGCGCTCTCTCTTTCTCTTTTGTGTGTGTGTGTGTTTAATTTTAATGTTTTAATACTTTTGCTTTTGATGTTTTTTACTTATTATTTGTTACATTGTATTTTTATTATGTAGCTCTGTAAGCTGCCTTGGGCATTTGCTTCAGCATGGGAAAGGCAGGGTATAAATTCTTCAGATAAATAATGAAGTGAGAATTGGCGATTCCTAGGAAGCTGAATTTCATGCCCAGATAACATTGTATACTTTTTTCATACACATTTCTGGCAATGCTCTGCTGCTCTTATGGCACTTGTAAAGAGTTCTGCCATGCCTTGTCTCTTAATCTTGATTCTGTTTTATTCAGGGCATTTGAGGATGAAAAGAAGGCCAGGATGGGGGTAGTAGAATGCGCCAAACATGAGTTGCTCCAGCCTTTTAATGTCCTCTATGAAAAGGAAGGTGAGCGTCTTGTCTGGGAATTATCTTTATGCTTTAGAGCCCAGGCTGCTGAAAATTGAGGGCCTCTGATCGCTTGCGGGGATAACACAGTCAATGAGAGGAAGAGTTGCTTATCTTGCTGTTCCCTACATGAGAGCCTACCCAGTAAATAGTCTGCAATATATTGAAGTGATGGCAACTTCCTTCAGCCCATTTGATCATACTTCAGGGCATGCACATACAGGTTGAGCATCCCAAATCCAAAAAGCTTCAAAATCCGAAACTTTGAATGCTGTCATGATGCCACAAATGGAAAATTCAGCCCCTGACCTTATGTGATTGGCCATAGTCAGAATGCTAACACACAAAGGTTATTCAGCATCCCCAAGGGAAAAAGACCCTTCCCGCTCCCTTCAACTGCAATAGATATTTTCCATGCAGTCCCAGATTCCTGTATGCAAGCATGCCGACAAAGGATAATATTTTCTAATGGTTCACTGTACACAAACTGTTTCATGCACAAATTATAAAAAATATTGTATAAAATTACCTTCCTTTTAAAACTGTTTTTTCCATTTGTCTTCTACTTAGGCACTACTTGATTATTGTTAGTGTAATACTGACCTCTCTCTTCACACAGGAGAGTTTGTTGCCCAGTTTAAGTTCACGGTGCTTTTAATGCCAAATGGTCCGATGAGGATAACCAGCGGCCCCTTTGAGCCTGAACTCTACAAATCAGAATTTGAGGTGCAAGATGCAGAACTGAAGGTAAGCACAACAGTGATTTTGTCTTTAAATGCCCAGATTTTTCTCATAGTTGAGAGAATGGGTTGAGCTTCCTGTTTCCAGTATAATTAATATGCAATAAAAATGGCAGTCTGTACTCATCATATTCTAAGCCTGGGGGAGCAGATTTAAAGAATGGGCCTGTTTTAAGCATCTTGCTTCAAGCCTCTTTTGAGACTGTCTCCTAGGAAAGTATGCTGTAGCATGTAGATGTAGAATGCAACGGTTGCTTCCTGTATTGCATAGTGAATGCAATGTACCCATATAGCTGTATTATTTTCCTTTGACCCAGGCAAGAGAGATGCTGGGGAAAGACCTTGTTTTCCCCATTACTCCCTTCCTTGCATGGGACCATTTTGAATTTTTTTTACTAAAACATAGAGACATGGATCAGGCGGGAAGTGACATTTCACTCCTTGGCTGCTTTTTCTTGTAGTTTGGCCTTTTCAGAGATGCTAAATTATCATTACTAAGAATATTTATATACTGGTTTTCAAATGCTTCAGCTATGATTGTAGTGAGGTATAAGGACAAGATGAGTGAATTCATAGCAATAATTTTGAAGGTTGTTTCTGTACCTAGTAGTAGTAACTGGTAAAATACAACTCTTGATTGTCAGACTAGTTTAAGTTGTGCAATTTTGTAGCTGGTGTGGAAATTTTTAATGTGGACTCAAAGTTTGCAGACTGCCAGGTCATAGCTACTGTCCAATAATTTTCTACAACCTGAAGTACCTGGCTTAAAAGGATGCATAGCTCAGCTCTATACTGAGGCCAATTGCAGTATGTGCCAAGCATTCTAGGGTTGGCTCCGTTTACAGCTGGCAGGGACTTTCTCTGTCTCCATTGCAGAGCAGAGGACGTTGCACTCTAGGTATCTATCTCTGCTCCAGGAATTTCTTTCTTTCTCTTTTAGGCACTCCTACAGAGCTCAGCAAGCCGCAAAGCTCAGAAAAAGAAGAAAAAGAAGGTAATTTGATTGTGGGGTGGAGGGGCATTGTAGTGTTGTTTAACTGTATCAATTTCCTGAAGTCAGTGAAATTTGAAATTATTGCATTCACTCCTTAAAGCTTCCTAAAAAGGCTGCTAATATTGCATTTGGGTTTGAGCGCATTGTGATGGAAGTATATAATATTAGTATACTGCAGTTAACTAACTGGAGGAATCTAAGAGTTTAGCTTGATAACTGCAGGATGAATGACAATGACTGCTATCAGGTAGCACTTAACTAACTGGCCCCTATACTATTCATCTGGTTCAAAGAAGATGATTATCTTGGATAGACATATATGGGTGAAGCAGGGTCTAAAGGCAAACAAGCGTTCTGCAAATCATACCTTTCCTAAGTGCTAAAGTGTTTAACTACAATTTCAACCCCCTGAGTAGTTTCACTTACTGTCTTTGTTCCTCTAGGCCTCTAAGAATGCTGAGAACGCCACAACAGGGGAAACAGCAGAAGAGAATGAGACGGGCGACTGAGCAGCTCTTGTCATCTTCTGCATAGCACCTGATTCTTTCTCTCACATGCCCCCACCTAAAACAAGAGAAACAAATATCCCTTAATGGCTGTTTGTCTCTTAGGACCAAATGACAAACAGCCTGGACTTCCCACAGAGTGCAACCACCTGTGACTGACTTTGCCACTAAGGGAGGGGTCTCTTGACCACTTCAGAATACTTTTAAAAGTATGACATAATAAAATCAGGAGTAAAAACCAGTCTACATCCAATCTTTCTAACCTTTGATACTACTTGTGCTCATTGGAGATGAACAAATGCAGTTTTCAGCAAGAGAGGGGACCTTCCTCCATCTCCTTCCCCTTTCCATTCCCTTTTTACAGGTACTCTGACTCCTCTGAAAAATTCAGGCATCATTTCATAACTAGCTGTGTTAAGCATGCAAAAATCCAATTGGATTTTGAATTGCATTACAAGCAGTTGGTATAACTTGCATGCATCCTTGTTGTTCTCATCTACAGTCACTTCTTTTCTTGCTTAAAACCCTAGGACATTCTTAGGGTGGTTGTTTTGTGTGTGCTTTTTTTTAATCTCAGCATTGTAGTTTTAAAGTTGGTAGAAGACAGTTGGACGATCTGTTAGACAGTACCTGACTGTCTACAGATATTCAATTTCTTTTAATCCGTTTATGTGACTTACTTGTTTTAATTATCAGCCCAGTGCTAAGATCTATTAATTTCCTTGCAAAATCCTTCCCAAGACCGAAAGGCAATAAAACTGATTTCAACGGGAGCCCACCAGGTATCAGGTGAGGCTTTCTGACACTTGATTCACAAACCCATAATCCCAAGAGTTGAGTATTTTTCTACCTGCCCCGCATGAATTTGCTTTTCCATATACTAAATAATTATAATTACAGTATCTTGTCACTGCCCTGATGCTTTGTAAAGCAGGATTTTTCAGAAGAATCCTTTCCATCCATCTTTTTTACATGAGTGAATGAAATGCTACAGAAGTGGTTGGACCTGGAATGGACTATTTGTGGGGGTCTCTTTTCTATAGTATGTCTTTTTAAATTGTCCGATTGAATTGTATATGATTGTGTGGGGATTTTTTTTTCTATTGTATTCAAACCAGGTCCCTGTCTAGGCACTTACTGTAGCTAAATAGAACAACTTGATGCCTGTAAAACTGCCCTGTAATAAGATCCTTCTTGACCAATATATCCGGTTTAATATTTAAAAAATACCTTTATAGTTACTACCAAAGTTCTGAATCTGTAAAAGGAAATAAGCAAGTTTCATTTTTTTTCTGGAAAACTGTTCCATCACTCTTTGTAAACTTTCTACTTTAATTTCTAGTCTCTGTTCTTGCTCTTTTGTAAGGGTCACTTCAGTGCTGAGTCTGGGAGGAACAATGGGGAACATGTTGAGTGGAGGTGGAATCATATGAGCTTTGAGGATCATGCACAAGTCTTGCAATTTACTGCCAGTTTAGTTTTAAACTGCTCCCAGTTGTTAACCATGAACTTATGTGGGGGATGGAACATGAATAACTTGTTCCTAACAAGGAACATTTTAGCATTTATAAGTAATATGTTTTCTTATTTCCCTTCCATAAAGGAAAGGCTGAGTTCAGCCACATTACCAGTTTATAAACCACTAAGATTTGCTGGCGGTTTATTTAATTTTCTATCTTTATTTTGGAACTTTAAGGCAATTGTATCTCTTGATTAAAAAAAACACAGTTGGAAATTTTGGAACAAAATTCCCATGATGTTCTGTAACATGATTTTTTTCCAAATAAAATTGATTAGTGGCACCTCTGGATAGATGAATGGGTCTGCTGTGTTGGGGGTTGGAGGGATCTGAAAGGCTTGAAAAATTTGGCACCAAGCATTGTATGTATGAAGAAAAGAGTACATCATTTTGTATACATTTGGTATTTTTGGCTTATATTATAGGAGATTAAATACTCAACCATTCTAACCACTGGATTCTCCTTAGTTCTGAATTTCCAGAACTGGTTGTCTCTAAGAGTGCTGCTTTTCTGGTCCCTTGTATGACTGGTGATCAGGGAGAAATTCTAGTGAAAAGTACACTCCAATGTCTTTGCAGGCTGAATGAGACCATAGATTTTAGCTTGTGTTGCACAAAGTAACTAGATTTATTTACTATCTTTTTAGGGTGATGAAAATATGGGGCTGCCTTTCCTGGCACTTGGCTACAGCTCCTGTGTCCTCTTTTTTGTTTTTTTTAACATGGAGAGCTAACTCTTGATTCTGACGATGAAGAATAGTTGGTTCATAATGACTTGTGGAATATTAGTGCTCTTGAAATTCTGATAAGGATGTGTGGTAAAACTTACTACTTGGTAACTAGTGTACCAAGTATGCAGTAGTTATAATTTATCTTAACTTTTAGATTATTTCAAATTTTACATGTAGAGTGTTGTAACAAACATTTACAGAGTAGCTATGAAGGGATCTTAATGACTCCTGAGCAGCCTGTCATTAAACTAATTCTGGACTGCAACTTGGAGAACCACATTGTATCTTTAAAAGCACCAAAAATGAGGACTGTTCCAGGATCTTCAGTGGTGTGTCCCAAATATCAGTCCTGTGACCTTCAGCTTGGTAATATTTTCAAGCTCTTGACTGCAGCTAGATATATACATTGCATTTCTAGTAGGTAGGTCTCAAGCAGGAATATTGTAGATCCAAGAAACTTGGCTAGGAGGATAGACACATAATGTCTTTGCTCTCTATTTCTATGGTCTCTTTAAAGTAATTGGATGTACCTCCAAGAGGATCCATTTAAAGTTTTCAGATAATTCAAAAGTTTTCAGGCAACTCACCACCTCTTAAGCTTGGATATCATTTTGTCCTTGTGGTAGTTATTCTGCAGCAAGAAAGCACCCTAGTCCAGTGGTTCTCAAACGTTTCAGTGCCAGGACCCACGTTTTAGAATGACAGTCTGGGACCACTGGAAGTGATATCATGGCCTGAAGTGCTGTCATTGTGCCACCAGAACCTGCTGCTTTCCTGAGAACGCAGAAATAAATTGGATTATTTCTCAACCATTTTCCAATAGCAGAGTGAATTGGAAAAAGCCCCTTTACAATCTTGACACAAGCAAAACAACCACACAGCTCTCTCTCCCTTTTCAGTATCCCATCTTCCCATATTTTCAATATGGCTGCTTCATTGCCCACCTCAAATTGGCTTGTGACCCACTGGTGTGTTCTGAGTTTAGGGACTACTGCCCTAGACCACTCTGTGGGGAAGAGCAGCTGTTCATGTTATGATATTGCTTCAGGCAGAAGCAAAGTAAGGGCATATGCCAGGTTACAGCCTCACCATCACAGATTACTGTGGGGAGGGAGAGAATGGAAGCAAACTAGGGTAGAGCAGTAGTTTCTGCTGTGTCCTGAAACTGACAAGCATCCTGAACTGCGCCCAAACTGCGTCCTGAAACTGACAAGCAGGTAACAGGCGAGGAAACAATATACAGTATTGAGCCCTATAAGCCCACACTTTTCTTTATGAGATGACAGTGTCTCATTCCATTTTGAAGGGCAGGCTGAGAGAAACACAATGCCACCAGAATGGTCACGATCTGTTGAACATCGCCGCCAAAAAAAAAAAACTCAAGAAGGAAGTCCCCCTCTCCAACTTGACAAAAAATGTCCTATGAAAAGCTTCATGTGTGTATTTACTGCGAGTAGGCAAATGTGCCTTGGTTCTTATTGAGGGCCAGGCAAATGCTCCAGAAGGCAGCCTTTCCCCCACAGGTAAAAATCAGGCTTGAGCAGATGGTAATGTGAAACTTTTTTAAAGTCTCATCAAGCTAGGTGGGTCCTGGTGCTAAAACGTTAGGGAACCACTGGTGTAGCGCAAAGAAGGAGGCTCCTTTTCCTACTCATACAACTGCTATTTATAGCTGCTCGTGTGACAGACCAGCATAGTCCCTCTCCAGAAATGGGAGAGTTTGTGCAGCATAGCTTGGGCATCTTGTTATCCCTTCCTACTGCCGCTGGCTGTAAGGAGAAAGTTTAAATGTCAACTTTCGCAAGGCAGCGCCCATTGCAAGCCACCTATGGGGTAAATTTGGTTCCTGCTGATAAACAGGTCCTATGCACATGTACTCAAGTTTATACCCCACTGACCATTTGCTTCTCATAGAATTTGACAGTTTGATAAAGATCCACTTCAGTGAAATTTTTTAGAAAATTATTCATTACAAAGATACTGTATAACTCTGTTTAGTTCTGATTGGATAGCGCTTGCTGCTTACATGTGCACATGTAGTGTATCCTCCTATAATGGTGGTGTGAGTTTAAGTGCTGTGGAAGCTCAGCTACTTTTCATACTTTTAAGTCTCAAGTTGCTGGAGAAAGACAGCATCCAGTTGAGTTGATTCCTGCTGAGGAGAGAATCACTACAGTTTTGCCTCCTTGCCTAATCAACAGATACACCTAGAACCCACTGAGCAGAAGGAACGGAGGGGGACACAAAGCCACAACAGCAAGAGCCCCCTCCTCTCCGAGAACCATAAACAGTGCAAGGCAGTCATGTACCCCTCCCTTGGCAAAAAGCCTGGGCAGGTGCCCAGGTGTCTTTGTTACACCTCTGCTAATCAATAAAATCATTAAAAGTACCATTGTATGTAGATGCTAATATGGTGACCCTGGAAGTGTTTGCCAAACCCTGCCTCATCTGTAACTAAATGCCTGCTGGCACATTCTTATGCATGACAAAAGTAATTTTTATTGTATTTGATGTGGCTTACTCTTAGGACCCAACGAATAGAATAGGACTTACTTCTGAGTAGACATGCATAGGAATGTGCCTTCAGCGGCTGAATCGGAAGCAACAGAAGAGAATGTTAAAGAGATTTTATATACTTAAGGTTTTCACTACTGTGCATGCTTCCTATAAGCCCTATAAAGCTCAAGTTGCCAAAGATTTGTTTAAGATTAGCCAGAAGTTTCCAGGATTCTGCATCGATCTCCAGGTAAGGTGTCTACTGAAGTAATGCTGGAGATGTTACATGGTTCTCCCGGGCTTAATTACGTTGTCATCTTGGAAAAAATATATATCCAGGAATAGCTTCAGACATGTTAGCAACTCTATACAGAACAAGAGGACTTGCTTCTGAGTACATACTTATAGATGGGGTAGGCAGCCCATTTCTTCCACTTGGTGGTTTTGCACTAGCCGATGCTATTTCGTTCGTTAATTATGCTAGCATAACAACGTTTTGTACAAACTACGATCCATGGTTGTACGTAAAAAATTGTCCGTAATCTACAATTCCTAGGTTTTAAGGCTTGACCCCAAATATGTGAGAGGACTGTTTACACAGTGGTTCGAGAATACTCTCTGCACATGGTCAGAAGAAGCCCGTTAGTGCACACTGCAGCACCGAGCTCTAAACTAAAGTTTCCTGGGCCTTAGCTCTACCGAAACCCGAGTCTACAGCCAACACAATTTAACAGCACCGTAATCTTATCGTACTTTCAGACAAGGCTTGGTAAAATATGAACCCTTGCTTTACGTCCAAAATGGCGGCAGCAACACGCCGTAGCAGGGAAATACGATGCATCGCCTCATACACACAAACTACATTTCCCATCACGCCACGCGGGGGCGTTTACGCAACGTGCCCCCGCCCGCTCACAAAGTGGCCTATAAATAACCGCTGTTGGGTTTTGTGGGCCTTTCTGTTAATGCTGCCGTCGCCATTTTGAGGCCGGTTATTTCGCGATAACTGGCGCCGTTTCATTCATCCGCCGCCATCCGGCTACCGTGTTGAGCCCGTTCTCGACGATTGAGCCCGGGGGATTCACCTCGGCATGAGAGCCAAGGTGGGTGGTTGATTTGCTGAGGGAAAGCGCTTGGATGTAAACGGCGTTGCACTTGCGGCCTGTATGGCTTCTCTTGGCATGGGAAGGCTGCTTCGTTCGGGAATCTGTTTATACGATATTTGAGAGCAGGGGCACGATAAGAAGGAGAGGTTGTGCGGAAAGGCTGTCGACGGCATATAGGAGTCTATATCATAAGAGAGACCATTATCGAAGCCTCGAACTGAACTCTGCAGTGAAGGCCTAAGATATTGTTTGTGGGCGGTGGTTGAGTGCTGGGCAGGAGGCGTCTCTGTATTGTTCGAAAGGGAATTCTTTATTTGCAAAATAGTGTACGGGGCATGCATCATTTATTGTGTAGAAAGCGTTTAAGTGCCTAGATGCTCTGTGTAACTGCCTGCACCTGGCATCAGGTTTGCAGCCATAAGTGCTGATACTTTTCTGCTAAATACCACTACAGTCTCTGCCTGGTGATTTATACAGGTACTAGTAAATCCTAGTGCTAAAAAGTCATTCTGACCTTCATGTTCTTAGTAGATAGTATGTCGTAGATATGACTTGTGCGACTGGTCTTTGATGTGGTGTCCTAAAAAAATGCTAATTTGTGACTCTTTTTTTTTTCTTCTAGTGGAGAAAGAAGCGTATGCGCAGGTATGTGAGCATGCCTCTTTTCATTCCAATCGCTCTCTTAAAAATTACTGAAACTTCTTGATCTGACTTTAAGGCCTCAGTGCGGGGGAGCTTAAATCAGTTTAGAGGGCTGAACTGGAAAGAGTGCTAACCAAGTGGCGTTATAATGCTAGAGTTGCACCTTGCATGTCTGAGCGTCAGAAATTGGTATGCTTTATTGGTGCAAACACCTTAGGTGGTGCAGATGCACACGTGCAGTAGAGTAGATTCAGTTGATCTGTGCAGGGCTGCTTTTCCTTATCTCCCAAATGAGTGGTGATGGACTGTGTAGGAGTGGCAGCCATGTTGTTAGCCAGCCATTAAAAAAAAGGTGAATGATAACTAAGCAAATCTGCTTTGACTGCCAGGGAAGGGTATTGTAGAATAAGTGGCCTTTACCACACAAATGGGCCTGGTAATAGACTTTGCATAAGACATCCAGGTGGACTCTCTTTAAGGCTCATGAATTCTCCCATTCTTAAGCAATTGGGCCTTGCGGGGCCCAGCACTAGTGCAAAGAGTGGGCATTGAAAGTGTAATGGGTTTTTATACAGTTGTAAATGAGAAAACTAGGTTCCTGCCAACCTAGCAGTTCAAAAGCACCTAAAAAATGCAAGTATTATCTAGGGACCCCTTCGGTGGGAAGGTAACTGGTGTTCCGTGCGCTAGGGTGAAATAGTCATGCTGGCCACATGACCACAGAAGCTTGTCCTCGGACAAACACCAGCTCTACAGGCTTAGAATCAGAGATGACCATCGCCCCCTACAGTCGGTCATGGGGAAACCCTTACCTTAAATGAGAATACAGTGACAATATGGGTGTAAATGAGAATACACTGATGGCCATCTTGGTCCAAAGTTCTTCATTGCTTTCAGTTTTCCTACATTTACAGACTATTTCCCTTAAGGTCCTAAATAGAGAAACATCACCGTTGATGCCCCCTGAAATAACTTAAAAGTGGTTTCATGCAGTTTTATATTCCTTTTTCAACATGTGGATAAATACAGTCGAGACATTTAGTGTCTCAAACAAGTTGGAGCTGGATCTCAAGCTTTGGCAAAAGGTCTCTGTGCATCCTTCTCAAGCAGTAATGGTTCTTCTTTCCTGCATTTCCCCTGTTCCTAGTTACTTCAGCAGAAGAACATTTCAGTAAGGATTGATACTGTGTTCTCCTTGCTGCCTGCTGTATGTTGCGTCCTGTCCCCCAACAGAGGTTATTATCTTAATTGATCCAAATAGGTCCTGGAATGTTTCAGACTCAGCATCCAGCTCTTGGCTCTGGAGCATGGAAACACATAACACATCCTTGCCCACCTTGTTTGGGCATAAATGCAAATGAGGAAAAGGGCAGCTTTGCTGTGGAGGAATTAGTTTTCACTTTGAGTCTCCTCAAAGTGATGAGGTGATCACTCCTCAAAGTGGAGTGGTGATGGTTCATATTTTTCCTCCTGTGTAGCTTACCTCTTGCATGTTAACATTAGAATGGAAATACATTTGGTGGTGTCATGAGTTCTCTCCTGAAGCATTTTGTTGCAGGAGAAACATAAACATTTCTAATAGTAGTTGCTGAGAGACAGGTGAGTGCCTGGCTAGTGCAGTAATTTGGGGCTTCCAAAGTTGACCCTGAAAGTTGCACCCTGATCTGTCAATTGTGAACATTATCTCTCTACAGCAGAGTTGGAGAACAGGAAGAAAGCCAAGATAAGGAGCTCAGTCTTGTTCTTCTCTTTTCTTGACTGTGTTTTCCCCTTTTATCTCAAATTCTGAATCTGCAAGCAAATGGTGGGGGTGCTAGATATGGTATGGTGGGTAGGGCCATGGGATGGGAAATAGCTTGTTGCCTGACTGGAGAATATTGACAACTAAAGAACATTATCTCTTGTAGGCTGAAGCGCAAAAGGAGAAAGATGAGGCAGAGGTCCAAGTAGACATCGCCTACAGTGTTACTGAAGCTGCGAAATAGCACGGAAGAGCGGAGCTTGGGAAGCTGACTTTCAGATCATGCCTTCTAATTTGCTGCTGCTGTTAGAAGACTCCATACCTTATCTTCAGGAGACTCCCATCTTAATGCCCAAGACCTATGGTGTGGTGCACCTGAGCTTTACTGTTCTGGACTGGTCCTGTTTGCAGCTTCATGTAGCAACTGTATAAAATAAAACCCATTTTGGGAATTTAGCAAATCTGTTCTTTCTACCAGATGTTGAATCTTCAGTAAAAGGTTTTGTTCTAGTAGTGACCCAAATGTGATTTCTGGGTAACTTTTAATGCGGTTTGAAAAAGTGCTTTGTTTCCTTGTTAGAATCCCATGGTGTTCTACTGCATTACATTCTTATCACTAGAAGTGGGTTGCCAGGAGAGTGCAGTACTCTTTCCTCTCTATCTTAGAAGTACTTTTTTTTGGGGGGGGGGGGTCTCTGAGTTTAAAACTTTCTACCTTCAGCATGGCTAGTGTTACTTCCTCTACCCCACAGCCCAAAAAGTACTTGGACACTTTTTACCCTGGTCAGCCAGCTACACAAGCCTCTTACTGCCAAGTGGGGAATCTCTTTCTTAGGAGGGAGAAATACTTAGCTTTACAGTACTAAGGTCCAAGGCAATCTTTGCTAACTACAGCAAACAGATGGCCTTGGTTTTTCTCAGTATTTACACAAATAGATATTAACAATTACAGTTTCTCCTATCTTTGTTGGTTCTTTTGTATTGAATAATATAGATACAAGCAAGAATCATAATCCAAGTTGTAGGGGAATAAAAACCAAATTTATTAAAATAACACACACTCAAAATAAAAATCACTTCAGCAGATATACAAGTCCCAAAGAAAGAGCAGAAAAAAGACCACTTCTTTTGTTACTTTCTCCTAGCATACACAGGCTTTACCTCTAAACTTACTGTAACTTCCCAAAAACACAAGATGTAAGCGCCCCCCCCCCCCGAGTCTTAGTCTTTCTGCAGGTTGCAACTTACTATAGCTTTCTGAACCACAAGATGCAAGCCCCGCCGCCCCCCCTCTCAGTCTCTGCAGGTTACAAACTTGTCTCAGTACAGAACTTGCCCTGGTCAGCCTTAAAAGCTCAAGAACCTGTCCTAGTCTCAAACACAGCCCTTTCCCCAACTCTCTCTAATCTTTTCCTTTATTTGCTTCTTACAGGGTTTCTTTACTTCTTTCTGTCAGTTTCGATTACCCCCAAGTTTTAATTAACCAATCAGCACCCCTAGTATAGTTAACAAGCAGGGCTCTGTCCCCTTCCCAAACAGCCCAAACCAATCAACCATTACCCCTGACAGTTTTCAGGTGCCAGATGTCAAACAATACTTGACAGTTACCCATCCCCAAAGCCAAAACAACACAAATTCCTTCTTTTAAAGCAAAATCCCCGTCTGATAACAAATAATCCTTATCCAGATCTGCTTGTACATTACAGCTAGTACTGCTTACCTTAATTTGATTTTGGCCTAGAATGGTTTTTCTTAGACTCACGGCCTGCAGGTATGTCCAGAAACTCGCAGTGTCGGGTGTTTGCATGCCATCTGAAAAGTGGGGCAGAATTCATGGCCAATACAGCATGTGAGGAATGGAGGGGAGGGGGTGGCATGGTACAGGCCAGATGTACTTCATGAAGTACAGATGGTACATCAACAGGCTAAAGAAATTACCTGTTGCTGGTCTACCCATAAGGAAATCTGTGTATCATTATATTCAACACAAGATATATTAAGACATTTAGTGACATATTCAACACAATAGATTATGCTTTCATAGTTACTAATATGCAGGGTCCATTTACAGCAGTACTGGAACACAAGGGCTGCATAAAGGACAGTAACCCAAGTATAAGGAGCAGCGCAAGTTTGCCAAGCTCTACACATTCCGTAATTCTATAATTACAGGGCAAGGCTTAAGTTATGTGCATTGGGTACAGGAGTATGAATGCCTGGTTGTGTTAGGTAAATCCTTCATAACCATGACTGGCCCATGAAATTTGTTTTGTGCAGGGTTCCCTATACCTTTTTTTGAATGTGACTGGTGGTGGCAGCTGCGGATTAAACAGGTACTGAGCTTGCTGACCAGAAGGTTAGCAGTAAACAAATGCTGGCTCTTCAGCTTAGAAACTGGAGATGAGCACCACCCCATTCAGTTGTGGGGAAACCTTTACTGTGGTAATTAAAAAATAGGCAATTTCAGCGAAAGTTTCAAAAACCCAACATGAGCTTCAAGGGGCATTCAGTTTGCAGTCTATTGCTGCTTATTCCTCTATGAAGTTAGTGATGCATTCAAGGGAGAAATAATTTTCCTAAGGAAAGCTATGGTTACAGTCTTCACAGATCTGGAGATCACTACTAGAATTTGCCTAATGTTGGTTGCTGTTTATAAAGGACAGCACTCTTAACTCACCCTTTCTGATAGCACTTACATTGCTGATGTAAGTACAGCAAAACCATGTTGCAACAATAAAAGGCCTACACTATCCCACTCTGTTCAGTTCAGGAATGGGGTATTCAGGAAGGTGCTACTGATTGGTTAAATTGCTAATAATTGTATGGAGTGGTTATTGTTTTGGACATTGTCTACATGCCTATCAGTGCTGCCTGTTGTTTCAAGACAGCTTAAAAACCTTTTGAGCCAAAAGCGACTGTGTTCATAGAAACAAAAGTTGAGCTTTGGAAACATAAGTGTTTTGTTATCCTTGATCTGACAACTATTCACTGCTAAGGGAAAGCGGCTCGTAATGAGTAGTGGGCAGTATAGACCTTTAAAGGCAAAAGCAAGCTCCCTATTGTAGCCCAGGGAGGAGGCAGAATCTTCCGGACCCTGCTGGCTTGCGGGTCGATGTAGCTTTGAGAAGGCGGCAGCTTCGGAAGTAGAGGCCCAGTGGCAACGCGCAACGCAAACCCAACCGTGAGCTTCAAGGGGCACTTCACAGTCACTAACGCGCAGGGTTAGTGACTGTGGCCGCCTAAGCCGCCATCACGTTTATGTCACAAAACAGACCAAGAGCCCAATCCTAAGCATGTCTACGCAGAAGTAAGTCCCATTATACTCAATGGGGCTGACTCCCTGGTAGTGTGGATAGGGCTGCAGTCTGAGAAACATCCGTCCGACCCTTCAACCCCGAATCCTTTCTTTCTTTACAACGGCGGAAAGGGAGAAAAAAATGGAGCCGCGTTGCCGGGGCAACCACGGAAGCCCGCGCTCCTTGGCCGTCGCAGGGAAGAAGAGTACTTCCGGCGGCGGCGGCGAGAGGAAACTGGTGATACCGGAAGGGGTTGCGCTTTGTTTGCACCAGAGGAGGTCGAGGCGAGGGTGAGTGAGAAGAAGAAGAGAAGGGGGAACTGGCAGCTTGGCCTTGGCCTGCCTTGCGCACACACGCCCGGGGGCCCAGTGGCTCCATATTTCCGGAGGCATGAAAGGGCCCCTCTTGTGCGACATCCTCAGGCCCCGCCCCTGCAACTGGCCCTCTCCTAGGAGGACTCGGCTTCCCTGATCCCCCTGATAGGCTCCTTTCCCCCGCCTTTCTCCCGGCATCTCCACCTCATGAGGGAGGCTGGACTCGGCCTCGGACCCTTTCCCCCCTCAAAAAGTTTCCCGGAGTTCTGTGCGGTGTAGTCCGGGGAGGCGGGAGCCCTGACTGAATGGGCAGAATTCAGGCGGGGTTTCCACGGTTAGTTGTAGAATGGAGTAGGAAGAGTGTGCTGGGCGTCAGGGAAGAGCAACATTGTCAGTGATCTGACTGGGATGTGTCCTCCTGACTGAGACCAAAAAGGTTGGTTCTTCCTTTCAAGTTCACTGATGCTCTGGTCTGCTACAAAAGTACTACATAATAACACACCGTAAGGTACAGGTTCACATTGGCAAATTAATTGATGTAA
Source organism: Lerista edwardsae (assembly GCA_029204185.1). Taxonomy (NCBI): domain Eukaryota; kingdom Metazoa; phylum Chordata; class Lepidosauria; order Squamata; family Scincidae; genus Lerista; species Lerista edwardsae. The sequence goes on from JAJKFI010000094.1 coordinate 3,412,097, forward strand.
GCTTACAAACGTTAATGATGTTTTTTTAATCATCTGTGAGGTGTGGTGGTGCTTCCTGTGGCCATAAGATAACCCAGTTGTAAAGACTTATTTTCATCCATCATACAGACTGTATTAGAAAGCATTTTAGGCTGACTCATAGGAAACTGCCTTGAATCAGCTCAGACCCTCAGTCCATCTACTTCAGTTTTGTTGACATTGATTGGCAGCAGCTCTCTGGGATTTCAAACAGAGCCTTCCCTAGCCTTACCAGGAGATGCTAAAGATTGAACTTGGCATGTGCTCTGTCATGGAGCAGTAGCCCATTTCCCCCTTTTTTTCCTCAGAAGCTGCTAGGATTTTTATTTGGCCATGAGACACTAACAGTTTTCAGACTATATTTTAGAATTCTGGAGTTTCTCAGAAGGTTTTAGGGGGATCATAAATAAGCAGCTAAGGGATGGTGAGCAAATTGCATCTAAAGGCTGTTTGCTCTGTAATATAAAATCACTAAAGCACATTCTAGGGTGCATTCTCAAATCACATGGAATGATTTGCAGCAAACGTGGTTAGAATTTCAACTAAGTGTGTCCTACAATGCGTCTCAAAATTCTCTACAGTACACCAGGACTTCTGTAGCAAATGTACTGGGGTTCATAAAAAAAGATGATGTGAATAGTATTCCCTGGAGTGGAACCCCCCAGAATGGACAGCTGACATCCAGTTTCATCATCAGACTAGTAGAGGACTACAAAATGTCAAGACAAATGTATGCAAATGGGCATGATTTCATACATTGCTTATCTTTCTTTTTGTAGTTCTTGGAGGACAGATTGAGTCTGAATCCTTGCCCTAACCCACCCTGTCATGTCTTTGAAAACAGTGCATCCTAGAGGTAATGTTGAATTTGGGAACTGGTGCTATATATTGAAAGGTATACTGGTGGTCAGATCAAATGATTAAAGTACTTTGTCTTTTGGATTTCATGATTATTTAGAAATCACATGTCTATAAATGGATCCCCAGCCTTTAAATAAAGGCATGTCCATATCGGCAATTCCTAAATGCTTAGTTTAACTAAATGCTTAGTTTAGCATTTCAGTATAAAGCAAGAAGTATAAGAAGCAGGGTGTGGGGGTCTCATGTACCCTTCCTCTGTCTGGATTGTGCCCCCTGAATTGCTTCCTGCAACTTTCTTTATTCTCCTGTGAGGGTTCATTGTGGCTTGGGTGCTGGTCAGCAGAGATCAGGTATGCTGAATTTGCAAATTGGATACCAAGCTACTTCCACAAATCCACTTGAGTCCAACTTTCAATGTTGAGTCGTGCTTTCTCTATGATAGAAGGGGGTAGGAGTTCCATTGATATGGTACAATATATTTTTTTGCTTTGTGGGATGCTTGAAAGGTTTTGCTGCAGTCTTCAGGTTTATCTCTTAAAACAGTTGTTCTGAAGCATTGTTAGACTGCCAGCTCCATCCTTGTCTCCATGTCAATATAAAAGACAGTTGGACATTAAATCACACAGCGAGTCCAGCTCACCAAGCAATCCAACACCCCTCCCTTCTCCTGGGGCTGTTTCTCTGTTCTCCTTTGGGTTGCTATGCCCCAGCTCCCTCCCGCTCCCAACCTGAGGTTCAAAGCTACTGTTGTTGTCCAGATAACGAGCAGTCTTTGGCTCTGCGTCTGAAGTTGTTACCTGACTCTCCTGGCCGGTGAGCGCCAGACATCACATTCAGGGGCCCTCTGAGCTTGGTTCCCACCAGCTGTGGAATGGACGGGGTGGGGGGAGATTGAGCCTGCAATTGCAAAAAAATTGAGTTAGACCCAGGCCTAGCTTCCTTTGTTCATGACAGTCAGGCATTCCAAAGAACATTCCACCTCTTTTTATGTGATCTTCAGCACTTTCATGCAAAATAGTACCTAATCGAAGTGTAATGCATGAATAGATCACCTGTCTCATATGTATAGTTTTCCTGAAATGAGAAACCTATGCCTGGGTTTAATCACATCAGATTGGGAGCTCATGTGACTGAATATTCTTCTGTACAGGAAAAATTAACCACACAGAGAATTGAATGTCAGTGAGTTGTAGAGAGTGACTGTCAATCTTCTGCTTGACATAATAATTTTAAATATGGAAACTTAAAAAATGTTTTCATGAAGGGAACATAAGGTCATGCCATAACCAACCTGCCTTTTGAAGCAGTTTTGGGCCTTATCATGGATTTACCCTTAACAGTGACCTTAGTGACAAGGGTGCAGAGGTTCTATGTGGGAGTCTCCTTCTGTTCTGTTCCCCCAAATGTAATGGTGTATATAATAGCTAGATCTGAAATGAGGGAAGGGGAGAGATGAAAAATGGGAAATTGGCTTCCAGGAAGTGGCGGAGAGAGGCAAAGTGCTGCAGGTATCATGCCTCTTCCAACTACAACTGACTTCAAGCAGGAATCAGATATTTTTAAAAACGCACATGCAAATTGGGCTTGTTTGGCGGTAATTTGAAGGTAGTGCCATGGGTGGGCCAGGTTGAGAGTAGAAGGTGCTCATAATTAGTTAAAAAATAGCTGAAATTGGCACAGATAGTTTTGGTAATGGTTATGAGTTAAATGCATATTTATTTTCAAAATCATATTTGATTTGATCTTGGTGATTCAAAAGTCAAGACAGTTTTGTAGTATTGAGCCTTTTAATACAGTATGTAGAGGGACAGATGTGCTGTATAGAGTTAAGGGGTTGTGCCTAATGGCTGAAATTATACAGAAGTACAGAATGTCTTAGAAATACACAAGAAGGTTTAATAACAAGGAGGCGCCCTCCCTTAAGCGCTAATGCTCCTGAGGTGAAGCCAGTGGGCAGGCTTAGCCGCCATGTTAGTTAACTCAAAACAATCCTCATTCCAAGCATTTCAGATTGCTTTGCTCGTACTGTTTAGGATTGAATAGTTTATTCCTTAAATAAAAACTTACGAAAATAAAAACATGTGATCATGTAGACACATTATTGGTAACCTTATTATGATTTATATCCAATTACAAGGTTAAATTCCTCATAATAATATTACTGAACATACCTGATGAAATGCTACTTGCTGTCTATTTAAATTCAGATTGCACTATTTTGACAGACTTTATTGAAATCTACACAAGCAAAAATAAAACGGTCATGCCCCATAAAAAAAAATTCTGTTAATGTTCAGAATTTCATAAATATTACAGTAGAAAATGAAAGGCGGAAAAATAAAGTGTGAACGGGAAGGAAAGGGGAAAAAAGGGGAGGGTGGGCAAAAATTAGATAAATATATAGGAAAATTACATTAAAATCTCTTCATAACCTAAGTAGTTGTCAATATGAGAGTAATTCTTTTTTACTTCTAGACTATTAAGAGTAATTTTTTTAACTTCTACACTCTCCCCCCCCCCTCAAAAAAAAAACAAATTCTGTTAATGTTCAGAATTTCGAGAATATTACAGTAGAAAATGGAAGGTGGGGAAAAAAGTGTAAACGGGAAGAGGGGAAAAAGGAGGGGGGGAATTAATTTTTTTTACCTTCTAGACCATTAACAGTGGGTGTCAGAAAATGGTGAATAAGATTGCTAGGAACAGCAAGAAATTACACAGCTTCAAAAATAATGCACTGACTATTTCAGTGAATTGTAGTTTTATTGAACCGATGTAATGTGAATACATGTATCTTTCAGTGGAAATTAAATCCCATTTTTCTGACAGCGATTCGCACACCCGTATGCAGAACACGCAGGCATGATTAAAGAGGTTGATATTAACTTTTACACACGTGCAGGGAGATTTTCATTCTTGAATTCGCGGCAATCCTCCTTGGCGGCAATGATCTGACTGAGTCAACAAATATGGCCGCAGGTGCCCCGATGTGGCTTCAAGAAAATGACATCATGCCGCCTCCTTGTTATTAAACCTCCTTGTAAATACAATTGCAAGCTTGTATTCTCTGTTAATTAATCCCTCTATCTTGTTCTCTGTTCTGTATCTGCTGAATCCCTATATGATCCATAAAGATGCAAATAAAATAGAAAAATCCACCCTCTGATAACCCTGAGTTGGAGTACAGTGGGTCATTCCTTGTCAAATCATCACACCTTGTCAAATCATCACAACTGACCACCTTAGATTTTTATGAAATTTGGGGTACTTAACTTGTCCTATGGCATAATGCAAAAATACAAATTTTTAGCAGCCTATGTTTATTATATTAAACTTTATAGCTAAGTAAACTTCCAAAATTGTTATCAAAAATGGCATTAAAAACTTTAAAATCAATGTTCTCAAAAATGGACATTTTTAAAATTTTGAAAAAAATCTCAAAGTTAGTTCATACTTGTGTCTAACTATACCCCCCAAATTATTTTGGGGCGATGATGGGATCATAAGATATGAGAGATAACACATACGTATGATCAAGAGAAAATGGAATTTTCAAGTTGTACTTAATTTTTTTATCTACAATGTATTTTACAGTATTTATGAATGTTGTTTCTTTGTGTATTACTTTTCTCAGTCTGTTTTGTTGTGACCCATTTATTTTTAGGTACTGTAACTTTCTGTAGGCAGAAAAATGCAAACTGGAACAGGCACGATCATGTTCTATGGAATAAAACCAGATCTATTTATTTTTGATGAGCATCACTACTGTCAATAATTGTGAATTGCAACTTGAGGCACTTTTTAAAATGAGGTTTAAAATATGTAAGAAATGGGCCTTAAATTGTTTTGCAGCCCAATCTTAACTTGGGCAGGAGCAGGCAGGCCAGCTGGAATGCGCTGAATCCTAACCAAGTTAGAAGTACAAACATCCCCTTGTCCCAAGGTAAGCCGCAGGCAGCCCAACAGGGATGCTTGGACCTGTGGCTTTTAAATAGCAGGCACAAGTCTGAACAGGCTGCAGCAGCCTGAATCAGGACCTCACAGCCCAGAGATGGGGGTTTGGTTCTGGTATAATTGCCATATCTGGATTCCTCCCCCTCTCTGAGCCGTTCTGCCCACAGAATCTGCCTCCTCCCCACCCGAAATAGCTCCCATGCTGGTCAAATTCAGCTAGCACAGTAATGGCTTATCTGCCGCTTCCTGCTGTATCTGTGAGCCTACGTTACTGACTATATCAGCCCAGCACACGTTTGCGTAGCACAGACATGCCTTGTGGCACGTTTGTGAACATGTTGGGCCAATGCAGGCCACAATGCAGGCCACAGGCATTGGCCCAACAGTGCAACTGGTTGTGCCCTCAATCCATTTTAAAAGCCATCAAAGAAAGAGATTAAGGCCAGTGACAAAATGGATATGTTTCCTTTTTCTGACACCCCAGTGATTGTAACATTTGCAGGAAAGAAATGAGCAAGATGAAAGAGATTAAATTACAGGTTTTCCAAGAGGTTTTAAGAACATTGAATACATCCCTCCAAGACCTAGGAGAGGTCTGTTGACATGAAAAAGAACCATATACAGTACATGATTTTCTACAGATCGAGGCGGGAGAAAAGTTTTATTTTTCTGGATTTTAGTGTTTTCCAAGTGCAAAAAGCAGTACTATGTTTTTTCTTCAAAATTTACATTATAATGGCTTTAAAAGTATACTAGATGGGTGGTACAGTATCAGCAGATGCCACCATAGTCATTAACCATGCACCCCCATTAAATAAGGAAAATCCAATAAAAGAGTGGATTTTTTTTTATTTTGCAGATTTCGGGCTTTGTTTTTACAAAAAAGAGGAGCACAGAAAACAGTGTTGTTTTATTTCACTATTACTGTTTTCTCCCACCTCTACAGAAAAAGTAAGAAGTACTGCTGTAAAACACATCATGTTGTCAACTGCCCCAAATTATCACATCGCATTCACAATTATTATTATTATTATTATTATTATTATTATTATTATTATTATTAT
>JAJKFI010000094.1:3418000-3438431 GCA_029204185.1 Lerista edwardsae
ATTATTATTATTATTATTATTATTATTATTATTATTATTATTATTATTATTATTGATAGATACTTAATGATATTTATCAACAAATAAGCAGAAGCAAGTTGTCTTCACAAACTCTGCGGGCAAACTGTGCTGAGAGCAGTAGTGTGGAGAGAAGGGGCAATGGTGGTGTTGCTGCCCAATGGCCAATATGATCCTGCCTGTTACATTTTGCATTTTTCTGTCTACAGAAAGTTACAGCACTAAAAATAAATCGGTCACAACAGAACAAACCGAGAAAAGTAATACACAAAGAAACAACATTCATAAATACTGTAAAAAAAATTGGTAAAAATTTTATTAGGCTTTTTAGCCCTATACACCTATTGTATACACCTATTGATTTGAAATTAAAAACACAACAAAGCAGAAATTTGCCACATCTACTACACACTCTTTTTGGAGACTGCTCAAGAGTAACTTTAGCTTTGAGGAGTCTGGAAGTGCTGAAAATTTTTGCAACCACTTCTTCAGATGTCTTTCTTTGGCTGCTGCATGTTTTGGCACTGAAAAAAGCTGTGTAATAGGGTGTCTAGCTCTGCCAATGAGCAGTTGCAATAGCGTTGTTCTGGTGGTATTTTCAAGAAACAGCCTTTCATCTGTACAGTAGGTAGTGCATTGCAGCGGCAGCCATATACGCATATCTCAGTTTAAGGACAGTCAATATGTAAAAATAGGTAGGTATTGTAAATTTGGCCGGGAATCTGATTTCTAAGAAGAGTGGGGAACACTTCCACTTTGCCTCCACTAGGAGGCGGTCCCAATCTTGCTTATAGAGTTTTTCTTCTAACAATAGGTGGGACCTTGTGCTCAGCTGTCTTGTGCCCCGTAGACCCAAGCTTGGCCAGCTTTGTGTTGACTTCATTGCTCCATTTTGTCCAACAGGATTCTTGTGCTGCCAGTGAAAATGGGAAGATCTTCAGCAGTTACTAATCGGTGTTTAAAGCCAATAATTGTTTTCCAGATCAGGGTTTGAATCTTTGGGAGCCAAACTTCCAGCTATAACACTGCGGAAGCTACACAGGGAGGTGATGCTAAAACTTTTCAAAAGAAAGCTTGTTGGCATCTCTCAAGTTGTTCTGTTGGCCCAGCAAACCAAATTTGGGAGCCGTAAAGTAGACGTGGTAGTACTACGGCTTTGTATGTATTTATTAATGCTGGTATATATTGTCCTCCCTTTATGTAAAAGAATTTTTTCAATGCTAATAAAGCTAACTCTATTTTCTCTTTGAGATGTTGACTGCACTTTGTCCATAAAAAATTTGACTGAAATACTATTCCCAAGTAACCAAATTCATTTACTTGTTGAAACGAGAGTGAGCCAATTTTCCAATTTTTGTTGGTTTTCCTTCTTGATCTTGTAAACACCATTATTTTAGATTTTTCGTCATTTGTTTCTAATAACTCTTCATTGCAATATCCTATAAATGCCTGTATTTCTCGTTTTAAGCCAACTTGAGTTCTGGACAGTAGGACAAGATCATCTGCATACAGTAAAGCTGGTATCGGTCTGTCTCCCAAGCATGGAGCATGGGTGCCAATGCCAGATAGTTTTGGGATGAAGTTTAGGTATAGATTAAACAGATGAGGCACCAGAACACATCCCTGTCGGACACCTAAGAACTTAAGAAGATCCCTGCTTGATCAGGCCAAAGGCCCATCTAGTCCAGCTTCCTGTATCTCATAACGGCCCACCAGGTGCCCCAGGGAGGCACGAGACAACAAGATGCTTGCATCCTGTTGCCACTCCCTTGCACCCGGTACTCTGAAGTAGCCTACTACTAATGTAAGGCGGTTGCACAATCCATCATGGCCGATAGCCCACGATGGACTTCCCGAAATCTGTCCAATCCCTTCTTAAAAGCCTCTAGACCAGATCCCATCACCACCTCCTGTGGAAAAGAGTTCCACAGATTAACTACCTGCTGGGTAGAAAAGTATTTCCTTTTATCTGTTCTAACTCTCCCAACCCTCAGTTTTAGCGGATGTCCCCTGGTTCTGGTGTTTTGTGAGAGGGAAAAGAACATCCCTCTATCGACTGTATCCCTTCCGTGCGTTATTTTGTATGTCTCAATCATGTCCCTCCTCAGGCGCCTTTTTTCTAGGCTGAAGAGCCCCCGACGCTGCAGTCTTTCTCCATAAGGGAGGTGCCCCAGCCCCGTAATCATTTTCATCGCTCTCTTCTGCACCTTTTCCAGTTCCACTATGTCCTTTTTGAGGTGCGGCGACCAGAACTGTACACAATATTCCAGGTGTGGCCTTAACATCGATTTGTACAATGGCATGATAATATTGGCTGTTTTATTCTCAACCCCTTTTTTAATGACCCCCAAGCATTGAATTGGCCTTCTTAATTGCTGCCGCACACTGGGTCGATACCTTCATAGAATTGTCCACCAGCACCCCAAGATCTCTCTCTTGAGCTGTCACAGACCTATTAGCCTATAGGTGAAGTTTTGGTTTTTTGCCCCAATGTGCATCACTTTACACTTGTCTAGGTTGAAACGCATCTGCCATTTTGCTGCCCATTCCCCCAACTTGGAGAGATCCTTCTGGAGCTCTTCACAGTCAATCAATCAATCAATCAATCAATCAACAGGTACTTATATACCGCTTTTCAACATGAAGTTCACAAAGCAGTTTACAGGCAAATAGTAATAATAAAGTTAAATGGCTCCCTGTCCCAAAAGGGCTCACAATCTAAAAAAAGGCAGACCGCCAGCAACAGCCACTAGAAAGACTGCGCAGGGGTGAAGAGGGACCCTTTTGGTCTTCACCACCTTCTGGTCTTCACCACCCGGAAAAGTTTTGTGTCCTCCTCAAACCTGGCCACCTCGCTGCTTATCCCTGTCTCCAGGTCATTTATGAACAAGTTGAAAAGCACCGGCCCCAAGACAGATCCCTGGGGCACTCCGCTTTTCACCTCTCTCCACTGTGAAAATTGCCCATTGACTCTCTGTTTCCTGGCCCTCAACCAATTCTGAATCCATAAGAGGACCCTCTTATTCCCTAACTGTGAAGTTTCTTCAGCAGCCTTTGGTGGGGGACTGTGTCAAACGCCTTCTGAAAATCCAGGTATATGATATCCACAGGTTCACTCACATCCACGTGCCTGTTGACCTTTTCAAAGAATTCCAAAAGGTTCGTGAGGCAAGACTTACCGTGACAGAAGCCATGCTGACTTTGAACTAGTATTATATAGGGTTAGAAACAGCACCCTCGTTATTTAATTTGCCATGCTGTGTGTTCCCCGTATACAAATTCATTATCAGTTTTAACCATCTTTCGGGCATATTTATAGTATTTAGTTTATTCCAGAGACATGCATGGGACACTGAATCAAAAGCTGCTCTTAAATCGATGAAAGCTGCATACAAACTACCTGAGGTATTGGACGTGTATTTGCTTATCAAGGATTCTAAAGTGAAGCAGTGGTCCACACAAGAATGGCCTTTCCTAAACCCAGCTTGTTCATCTCCTAAGATCTTTCCTTGCTCTATCCATTTAAGTAGCCTTCCTTGCAGTAGGGAAACATAAAGCTTACCTACCACCAATAGGAGGCAAATCGGTCGATAGTTTCTTGGCTCGGTCTTATCCCCCTTCTTGTAAATGGGGGTCACTAACGATGCTTTCCAGGAGTTGGGTATGTTGCCATCTTTATTTATCAATGTGAAAAGGGGTGCGAGCATCTGGGCCCACCATGACAGGACTGCCTTGAACAGTTCTGCTGGTATTGCGTCCATACCGGGAGATTTCCTCGGCTTAAGTTTATTGATCAGTGTAACTATTTCGGCACGTGTAACTGGTTCCCATTCTGGAAGTTGCCCAAGATGGATTTTGAAATTCAGGTCTGGTTTGTACGGGTGCCTCCTATATAGATTTCTAAAATATGTCTCCCAAATTGTTGCTGATACACAGATTCCCATGGTGCTTCATGGCTTCAACATTGGGGTAACTAGCCTCCATAGTGATGTGCGGGATTTGTCCTTGACTGCTGTAGTTATTTTGTCCCAAATGAACCACAATGACTGCTGTTTCTTTCAGCGTTTTTTTAATAATTCCTTCGGGCTAGCACTAGGGAAGTTTGTACTGCTGCTGATGTATTTCCCTTAAAGGATTTGTAGAGCCGCTTGACTTGGTTTTTTGCTACCCTACAATCCCTGTCAAATCAACGTTTCAGTTGTTGACAGGGGTTCCTTGGCCCCTTTCTTTAATAAAATTGGTGCAAATTTTCCAAAAAGTTACCGCATGTTTTCAGAGGCTCTACTTAAAGATGTTTCTGTCAATATCTCCTTCTTGATTTCTTGCACTTCCAGTGTACAAACTATCCCTATGACAGCCTCAGCAGATTTAGCTGCCCACTTTTGTCAGGGTATCATCAGGACTTCTGTTTGTTGAGCACCTTGACTTGATGTTCTCCTTGTATTCATTGTAATAGAAATCGGAAGATGGTCACTTATTCCCTGGCTGTTAACGGAGAATTCCAATATTTTGGAAAAGTTGACATCTATCAGCATATAATCCACAACGCTTGTGTCTTGTGAAGAGATAAAAGTATAATCTCCATAGGGATCGACACGGCTATTCCCATTTATTATTGCTAAAGAGAGTTTTGAAGCCATGCTCACCAGACTAATTCCTGCCCTATTTATTTTACTATCCTTAGAATGGCGTGTTCCCTCTATGATGTTATAACAGAAAAGGTCCTTTTTTTCAAAGTCTAGAGCATAGCAATATATTATCATCTGGGCCAATTCTCACATTGAAATCACCCGCAATCAGCAGGGTAGCTTGAGGATAGTTACTTTGGAGGTCCGATAGGTAGTCTTCTAGCACTGTCCACTGGCTTTCTAGATTGAATTTAGATGTTGCAGGTGGAAGGTAGACGTTCACTAGCAAACATTCTATAGCATTGGCAGTTATCTTGACTGTCATGGCTAGTTTGTAGGTATGGGAGGAGGGGAGGGAGAGAAGGGAAGACTTCCCTAGATTTCAGGACACAAAACTTAGCAGCCTCCCCCTGGGGTTGTTCTCTTTGCTTTTCGTAAGAATTACAAAGCCAAGATTCTTGGATCATAATGCAGTCAAAATCCGCCAAAAAAGGGAGGGTCTCAGAATCAAGCATGGCCTTGTTCCAGCCATTTATATTCCAGCTTAAAATTTTGATTGAATTTAAGGAACTTTTAGTTGGCTCCCTTCCTTTATTCTAAAAAAATCAGTCTTATCAGCTGAATAAATACTGTAATACTTGGGCAGTTGCAGGCAGTATTATTATTATTATTATGTTGTTGTTGTTGTTGTAGTAGATAAAAAAAATTAAGTTCAACTTGAAAATTCTATTTTCTCTTTATCATACGTGTTACCTCTCATCTCTTATGATCCCATCATCATCCCAAGATAATTTTGGGGGTATAGTTAGACACAAGTATGAAGTAATTTTGATATTTTTTTTCAAAATTTTAAAAATGTCTGTTTTTGAGAAAATTGATTTTAAAATTTTTAATTGAATTTTTTAAAACTAAAAAAAGTAAACCCATTGTGTTGTATATTCTATGAATGCCCATGGAAAGAGCTTTAAAACGAGACCACTCCCAACTCTATATCTCAACCAGTGTCCGAGGTACAACTAGTTAAAAGGATCACTAGCATGCCATTTTTTGATAAAATTTTGAAACTTTAAACTCAAATATTTTTTTTCTGTGAGTTAAAAAATTTAAAAATATGCATTCCTTCAATAATTATATAGGATCTTTAAGTATGCCAAGTTTTGTCAAAATCTAAGAATGTGAGGTAGAAAATTGCCCTTAAGTGTGATGATTTGACACAGAATGACCCAGTGGCACATTTGAAACATATTAATGGCTAACTCATTTTCAGGTCGTACTGGATATCTGTTCAACTAAACTATATTGGGGGACAGTGTAATTCTATGCAAGGTTTAAATAAAATTTGACTTACGTCAAAATTGCCAAAACGTAGACCAAAAAGTTGTCCAAAAAGACTGGCATCCTAATAGTAAAATGAGTATTTTGCTCAAGGAACCTGTGTTCATTTGTTGGAATAAATTCCCTTCATGATCCTGTTCATGATCCATGACCAGGACTCTAAATTTAGTTCTATGTCTCTATAGGGGTCTAGAAAATGGGATTTGGGATAGAGAGAAGAAAGGGATAGATAAAGAACCTTAAAATTGGCATTAAGGTCTTATGAGAGGTTCTAGGCCATTAATTAGTATACTAGGCCAGGTAGATCTTTGATTCATATACAATAATTTATATTTGCTTGCAACATCATCCTGAGATATGCATGCCATAAACTGCATGCAGTGTAAAGGATGTAAAACACCTGAATATGGTAGATAGAAAGTATCTTAATGAGTTATATTAATGGAATGTGTTTGATTTTTTTTTCTCTTGCATTCCTCTTTTTTTGGAATGTATTTATTGATTTAACCAATAACTTTCCTTACTTGATGTGTTGTCCTCACACAGTTGCCTGATCTTGGCCAACAACTCACACAGCATCAAAGAAAAATGCCTGATCGTGACAACACCTATAATGGCAGTGGCAGTGATGAGGCAAGTGCTAACTCCGATGACATCTGCCGAGATTTTCTGCGCAATGTCTGCAAGCGAGGCAAGCGCTGCCGTTTCCGCCACCCCGACATCAATGAGGTGACCAATCTGGGCGTCAGCAAGAATGAATTCATCTTCTGCCATGACTTCCAGAACAAGGAGTGTGTCCGCATCAACTGCCGCTTCATCCATGGCACCAAGGAGGATGAAGACTGCTACAAGAAGACTGGGGAGCTCCCCCCACGCCTCCGCCAGAAAGTGGCGGCTGGACTTGGCCTTTCCCCAGCTGACCTCCCCAACAGCAAGGAAGAAGTACCCATCTGCAGGGATTTTCTAAAGGGGGATTGTCAACGCGGGGCCAAGTGTAAATTCCAGCACCTACAGCGGGATTATGAGTACGATGCCCGGGGGCTGGCCACCCGGGAGCAGGGCATCACCACGCCTGTGCGCCGATATGATTCTTTTGATCCCATGTATGACTCTGACCGATGCTTCGATGACCATGACCCTGTGCTCAAGCGGCGACGGGTTGATGGACTCCATTTTGAGACTTATGAGTACAACTTCACCAGTCCCCGCACCGTGGAGTACCGGCTCCTGGAAGAGGAAAACATCATGCTCCGCAAACGTGTGGAGGACCTCAAGAAGCAGGTCAACAATCTCTTGGCCACCAATGAAGTTCTCCTGGAGCAGAACGCTCAGTTCCGCAACCAGGCCAAGGTGATGACTCTCAGCTCTACAGCTACGCCAACCGAGCAGACTCTGGCACCCACTGTGGGCACGGTCACCAACTATAATCACAGCATCGCCCAGACTCACACCACCCTGAGCAGCCAAGCTCTGCAGCCACGGCCTGTCTCCCAGCAGGATTTGGTGGCTCCAGCTGGAGCACAGGCAGCACCCCCTAGCAATGCAGCACCTCCTATGAACCCTGAAATCACCCCGCTGTCAGCGGCTCTAGCTCAGACCATTGCCCAGGGAATGGCTCCACCAGTCTCTATGGCACCCGTGGCTGTATCGGTGGCACCTGTGGCTGTGTCAATGGCTCAGCCACTGGGGGCCATCACCATGAGCCACGCCACTACACCCATGGTGACATATCCCATAGCCTCCCAGAGTATGAGGATAACGGCCATGCCTCACTAGCCTACTTCCAAGGGAAGTGTTCTCATTCAATCTGTGCTGCCCTTAGGTCAAGGGAGAACACTTTTAGGATCCATTCATATCCTATTCAAGGTGATTAACACAAGGAAAAGAGAAGACTGATATCAGACGTGAATCTGACAACCAGTGGAATTCTCATCTCTCCAAGGGGGAAGGATTGTAGCTTGGGTTGACGTTTGCCTCGACTAGGCATGTGTGGCTTTCCCCCTCCGGCAGCAGGACTCAGGGATAACAGGATTAACAAAGCAATTTGGAGAGTACAGTAGTCTCATAACCTTTTTGTGTACCCTTGTATCTATTTTGCAGCTTGTCCATCCTCATGTAGTCCTCCACCAGTCTCTTTCTGAGTTCAGTAACTGGGCATCTTGCCCCTCCTACGGAAACCTTGCGCACATATGCGCAGGTCGAGTCCTGCCTGTGCGGGGCTGGAGAGAGTGCAGTTAGGCTACCCATGAGATGGAGAGAGACCCCTTTTTCTGGTCAGTTGAAAAAAGGGCAGACACAACACAGTACTAGCTATACAATGAGCAGAGACTGTCACCTGTTGTCATATCGTTTGGCACTTCTTGCCATAGTAAAAAGAGTATACAGCCTCCTGGGTATAACTCGTTTGGACTCTCTTTGTGTAATTGGAGAAATAAACTGGAACTAGCCCCTGAAAACAGAATTAAATCTGACCATTCCTTCTGTCTTGATTAGGAATGGAAAAATTTATATTGTAACCCTGGAAAGAACAGCTTGAAGAATGTCCCCTTGCTGAAAAGCTGAGCAGTTTGGAGGGTGGAGGTGGCTGTAGACCTGTTTCAAGAGAGCAGCTTTCCTAGAAGTCCAGGATACTGTGACAGATACTCTTGCAGTCCCTCTGAGCAGCCTCCTTACCTCACGGACACCTGCGGCAGTGCCTGATGGGCCCAGGGCAGCTTGGGCGTCTTCTTCCAGTCTCTTGTTCTGTCCCCTCAGGTTTCTACCACTTTCTACCTGTGTTTCTTGTCTGAATTGGTCTCGCACCCAAGGACCCTGTTGCCTGTGCTCTTGCAGGGACTGCCCGGTAGTTCCCACCACATGCTCTTTTTTCTTTCTCCTTTAACGAGATGCTTCTCTCAGTGTTTTTCTTTTGTAACTGATGTGAACTCAAGCTCTCCCTTGGGTCTAAGGTAGTTTTCGCATCTTTCATGTTCTATTTGGATTGGTTTTTATTCCTGTTTTAAAGAGAGAGAGAGAGAGAGAGAGAGAGAAGTGCTTCATGACTCTGCTGTTCTACACTGCTGTTCTACAGTGTAATTGTTTTCAGCTATTAAAATCAATGCACAGTCATCATCAGTATCCAGCATTGATATGATGTTTCAGAGCGTGTGTATGTGTGCACATACATGTAATGCACACATACTTTTTTAAAGGTTCTTAACAAATTCTGTAAAATAATATGGAATCTCTAGCTGAAATTGTACAGAGCCTAAAACGTGTTATTTTGTGGAGCAGAGTACATTAGCTTCCTGCGTCACTGAAAGCAGTGCAGAAAGTGGCAAGACAGTAAAGAGAAGAAATAAAACACGTTGAGAAAGTGTTTCTGTGTATCAGGGGAAATCTGTGGGGCCCATCGGTTCTTTTCTGCTTTGGGGGCCTCCATACCAGCTGAGGCTGAATGATGGATGTCTTGATCATTACTGCACCTGCTACTCTTTTAAAAGCAACATTTTTGAGTTAAGTTTAAATATTTGGCTTCTTCATAGTATTTTTTTCAATGTATATGAAACGGGCTGGGAGATTCAGCAATGACCCTACTTGTATATTACCCAAGGTGAAGACCTTTTCATGATCAATGTTTCCCTAAACTTTTAACGTACAAGATTGGAAGAAGCACCTAAAAGTTCAGTCTTCTGAGCCTGTATCGTTATGCCACGCTGGTTGTGTGGGAGGGAAGAAGGATCCTCCCTATAACACACTACAGCAGTGGTCTTCCATCTTTTTTGTGTCATGACCCCAATACATAAAATATGAGCCTGGGGACCCACCGCCAATCCCACTCCCTGCCCCTGTTGCCACACTCTGCCCACGTTGCTTTCCCCCATCTCTTGTGTCTTCAGAGCAGCCCTGGGAGGTAGGAGCCCTGAATAGGGCAGGACAGTGAGAAGTGACTGCAGGATTATAGCGAGAACTCAGTCCTGAGGAGGCAGTGCCAGGCTTTGAAAGGTTGCCACAACCCTCCAAATGAAGCTTTGCAGCCCCCGTTGGTGTCACAACCCACAGGCTGAACAACACCGCACTACAGCCAAAGGTAATTTTTTGTTTTGGAACAAGATTAAAACATTTTAAATTATCAACATCAATTAAAACATCCATTACAATTAAAGATTTTAATTGATGTGTGCATTGCTGTGTGGCTGCAATCATAATCTCACATTTTGTGCATGAGTGTGTGTGCGCACATGCTTATTGTTTATCCCTTGTTGGAGGAATTTCTCCAGCCTATGCCATATATTCGTAGGAATGTGTGACTGTGCCAGAGGTATCCCACCACCGGTGCTATTGCCAAGAAAGCCCTGTTTCTGTGTGTCTATGACACAGCAGGCACTTTTCAGTAGGCAGCAAAACACAGAGCCGTGCCTCTACTGATGGGTGCAGTGTGAGAGCAGACCAGGAGGAAGGGTGGCTCAGAGCGGTAGCATCCCTAGTTGGAGGGTGGGGTGCTATGTTTTGCAAGGCGCCTTACCTTGCCATGTAAACTCCTTTCCCTGGCTGTCGTAGCCAGTAAGCGATGTGGAAGCATTGCTTTCCCTGCGAGGATTGCCAAGAGAGAGGACTGCAAGAGAAATCTGACCCACACAAACGTTGGTGAAGCTTTTCCCACAAAAACAGGAAAGGGGGAAACCAGAACTTTCTCACACTGAGGGGAAACCCCCAAAGTGCTGAGATTTTTCTGCTTCGGTCAAATCACACACACCTGTGGTGAAAATCTCCTATTTCGACACCCCCACTTTAGACTTCCTAAAAAGGCTGCTGGGACATTGTCTTGAAGTAACCCTTGCTCCAAGTTGCCCCCTTAAGACTGTTTGAAATCAGCATCATTGCAAAAAGCCTGTGGCTGTGTCAACAAGTTGTGCTGCTGCCTTTTCTGGCTTCTCCAAGAATAGTTCTAGCCAGCCCACCTGCAGCGAGTGGTGTGTGCCAGCTGATTGAGCATCCAAGCCCACCTGGCCGGGTCAAAGGTCAGGCAGGGATGCCCAGGTGGTCCTAAACCGTGATTTAGGTCCTAATGCCATGATTAGCCCTAGGGGTTTAAAGAGCGAGGCCCCAAGGATATTTATGGGCCCGATCCTATGGAACACAGCACCAGCATTACGGGTATACCACTGGCACTGGCGTTGTAAAAGTGCTATAAGGCACCTCCAGCACTGGTGGTATGGCCTTACCGCCCGCACTGGCCCAGCAGCAGCCCCCACCGCCTGGAGGCAGCCACACGAAGCCAGTGGCCGTAAGTATGTGGCTTCTCCAGAATTTTCCTGCCTTATAATAAACTTCCTATCTTTTTTTTTTCTTGTTTTATTTGCCTGCTGCCACAACTCAAATCACTTGCATTCTGCTACAGCCTGAGTTTAAGGGATTCTTCAGATTTAGGGATTCTTTTAATTTCATTCTTATTATTTGCCTGTAAACCGCTTTGTGAACTTTTGTGTTGAAAAGCGGTGTATAAATGCTGTTGATTGATTGATAATAGGGGGGAGGAAGCTTTCCTCCAAGGTGGCCTCCTTTTGTCTGCCATTGTGCCATCTTAGGTCACAAGTCTATACTATAATGTGCAAAGGGATTTGATGGTGGTATAATATCAACCACCTTTTGGCTGAATAGATATGTCTTGGCATAGTGAACTAGCTTAGTGAACTATGAAGTGGGCACTGAGAGATGGTTGGCTGTTTTGCTTATAAGCCATACAGAACACTGTATGGCTTATACATACAGGAAAGGTCGGTAGTAAAAATACAAACAGGCCGCACATGTTATGCTGATAAGCAGCGGGCAGGGAGAAAAAGGAACATGAAACAGAAGACACAGATATCTAATTCTTTTGTGGTCCATCTACTTTTTTTTTCTCAAAATGATTTACAGACTCCTAGAATAGATTTTAACACATTTTACTGAGCGTTCTTGAAATATAAGATACAAAACCTAAGTTTATAGCAGTAATACATTTTTAAAGTTAGTAATATGAAAAATAAAATGAATATCAGAATACAGAAAAAAAGCATATAGCAAGTAAATAGATGGCCTGATCCAGCTCTAACGGCATGTAAAAGCTGGTATTGATACATGACTTGTTGCACCAGGAGGTGGATCCAAAATGAAATCATTGGCGATTTGGTACACAATATCCATGCTCAGCACTGTACCCAATTTCCTTCCAAGGTTCATAATTAATTGAGCAGTAGCCACGCAGAAGCTTGCTTACATAGATCACAGCTAGATCAGGACTCAAGTACTGAAATGATTTTAACACAGCAATGAAAAATACTTTTTTTCCAGCTCAATGGATAAACCGAGGCTGCGATTCTATGCACACTTTTCCAGGGAGTGTGTCCCATTGAACTCAATGGGACTTGCTTCTGAGTAGACATGCATAGGTTTGTGCTGTAAGGCTGCAATCTGGGAACAGGGCTCACTGAAATCAGTGAACCTTTCATACAAGTTAGTAGGGGCTAAATACAGTATATAAACTGGCCCTCTTCACCCCAGCACAATGTCTTTTCTAAAGGCTGTTTCTACATCACTTTAGATTGTGAGCCAGTTAGGAACAGGAATAGGAAGCCAGTTAAGGAATAGTACAGAGCCCACAGGGAAACCACTGCAATAATGTATGAATAAGCACAAATTCACTTAGGTTTCCAAGTGCATTCATTCATTCATTCATTCATTCATTCATTCATTCATTCATTCATTTGATGGCACAGTTAGGCCAGCAAAGTTTGGCCAGCACAAGGGGCTGTATGTATGTGATGTATGTTTGAACCACTCTCTGAGTCAGAAAGGCCAGTGCACAGACATAAGCCATCCTCCCTGACTCCAAGAGTGGTCCAAATGTGCTTTAGGGTGGCCCTTGTGCCGGCCAAACTTTACTGGTCTCACTGTGCCGAACTAACTCCAGGATTGTGCCCACAATTCTGCATGCAACAATGTAATGTGCGAATGCAATAAACAGGACTTGCAAACACTTCTGTCACATAAGTACACTCCACGCATCAGAACTTTCATTCAGGGGTTGCCTCTGCATTATACTGTATACGAAATGGTACTGAAAAAGGTAAAAAATATCAAGTACCCAGATCTTCTGCATAGCTAACTCAAAAGTCTTTTCTATAATATATAGGCGATGCCTCAGGGCGCAATCCCAAACGCCCTGTAGCGCCAACGTAACGTCATTGCGTCGGTGCTATGTCATTGCATAGCACCGCGCTACAGCACTAGGGCCAACGCTACTTGTAGCGTCAGCCCAAGAGCGCCAACGGGGAACCTCCTGTGTGGCAGCCTAACTCAGCTGGTGCAGGGGAGGTTCTGGGAGGAGGGAGGGCGGGGAGGAGGCGGAACTGGGTGGGGGATGTGCAGGCCGGTAGGCGTGCCAGCCTGGGGTGGGGGTGGGGCTGGGATATGCTGTTAGGCCACATCCAAAGCCCCATCGGGAGGCTACACAGCCTTGATTCAGGCCACACGGCTTCCTTGGTTCTGTGCCTGCTAAATAGCAGGCACAGCAGATCCGAGGAACTCCATGGGGTGGCCAGAGCTTCCCCTGGGGCAAGGGACAAAGCCCACCGGCCTTGCCAATCCAGCACAATTTAGGATTGCCCGACTATTCAGAAGAGTCAAGTTGTTCTCTGTATTGAATAGAAAAAAAAACCTTTTTCTTAAAAGCAGTTTGACTTCTTTTACCTTCCTACAGGAGGAGTTGCAACCGTTTCGCCTTCCCTCTTTGGTGCTTTCTACATTTTTACCCGAATGTCATAGGCAAGAAGCCCATTAAATGAGAAACCTAGATAAAAAGTTACATTTTCATTTCCAGGTGGCACGGAATCAAAATGCAAAGGTAAAATTGGAATCTTTCCTGAGTGACCTTTTGCGAAGATTCTGCCATCTTCTGTCCACCCAACAACTCTTTGTAGGATATTATGCACTTCACTTATTTTCCACACTTCACCATTTTGCCACTTTTTTCGTCTCTCATCTAGGGAGCCCCTCATTAATTTATCGATTTTTGTTTTGGGTATGATCTTAAGCAGGCCATAGCCTTTCCCTAAGAAAAAATGTGTGTAGATCCTTTTCTTCCTTGGTGCAATGTTTTTCATCTTGAGGTCATGTAAGCGCTTCATAGTATCAATGGCTGATTTTAAGATATCATCTTTATCTGGGTTAGAGTCTTTGTCCAAGGCAGCATCAGGCCAGTAAAGGAATGTGAGTAAAAAATGAGCACTTGCAGGAAACGATCGTCTTCTCATTTGAAAGAATCTCTTACTGAGTTCTCTGAGTGTTGGAAGGTCAAGGAGCTTGGAAGAATCTGGTGCTAGACATGCTAATGTAAAATGACATAGTATGTAGTTTATAAGATCTGTATCCTCTAGGCTTTCCTTCCGTAGGTCTTCTGAGTAGATGCTTATTATTTGTTCAAGACTGTAAACTGATTTCCGGTCATTTGAATCCGACATGAATGACAGGATTGTGGTGACATTCCCACCACCATATTTATAAACATTCATATGTCTCATGAGCTGGGTTTTAAATCCTCCATTGTCTTCAATAAGTGATTCTGAACTGAAGAACTTTGCATATATCTTGAATTGTTTTTTGAGCCATCCTCGGGGATTATGAATTTGTTCTTCTCTCGTTTCTTCAGCATCTGCCAGATTTTTATCTGTTTGAAAATAACTCAGATCTTCTGAAATCCAGTCCAGAGCATTGTAAATGTTCTGAGGTAAGCTTTTTAAGCGACTGTGGAGTCTTCCCCATGGCTTTCGAATGTCTTCAGGAATGTAATCCTGGACAAGTAAATATTGGACAAGTTCAGGATGCTCCCCCTTTGCATTTTTAGGAAATACATAAAGCGTCGACAGCAGTTTCAGTAAACGACATCCCACTTCTACTTCTCCAAAATAGCCAGCATTATTCATGCTGTCTTGCTCAGACTTTGCAGCCTGTTGTGCTGCTCGGAAGCACTTCATAGCTTTCAGGGCAATTTCTATACTTTCAATCATGTCTTCGGGAGTGTCCTCTGTTCTTTGGTCCACCCTAACATTAAACCACTTCTTATACACCTGCCCTTCTGTGTCCAAAATAAAAGAGTCATTTGGCAGGTGAGATTTGGCTATTTCTGCCCAGGTTTTTGCATCCTCAAACTTCTCATAATTATAATGTAATCTAGCAAGTTGTTGGGCAAAGAATGCATCTTTTCCCAGGCATTCATAAGCATATTTTAAGACTTTTATTGCTTTTTCAGAGTTTTCAGTGTTACAGATGTGCTCAATGAACGGAGAGAAAAGGCTATCTGTGTTATCGCCCCTACTCTTCTTATCACGTCTTATAAACAGATTTCTGATGAACTTTATAAACTCTTCCTGACCATATCTGTGATGAAGAAATGCCTTTTCCTGGAGAAGTTCCATAGCAATTTCACTCTGAGGCCGGTGTGCTGAGAGCTGATTCAGTATTTCCTTTGCAACCAGGTGGTGTATTATTTGGATGGATGAAAGGTACGTGGTGGTTTCTCTCAACTCAATAAAAATAAGCCGTGCCTGTTCACTTAAGTGATTTTTAAATTCACATTCTCTTCTTGTCATGTCTTGGTTTTTAAATTCACATTCTCTTCTTGTTCTTATGGGGTATGCTCCAAGGCCAAAAAAAGCCTCACAGTGTGATAAAGAGATATATGAATTGTGTACATAGAAATTGAGCAAGGCGACGTATCTCATCAAACTAGTTTCACGGGAAGATAAGTCTATCCCTTTGAGGATGTTCTTTACTAATTCTGTCAAATACTGTGAATCAAATTCTTCACTCATTAGGACAAAGGTAAGGATGTATTCTGACTTGAAATCTGGCTGATCCTCAAATTTTTTCAGCTTGGCCCTGAACTGCTTCTTCTCTTGGTCAGTCAGTTTGTGAGTGACAGCAACTGTATCTTGATGGGAGTCTTTGCAATGTTTCTCAGGGGCATTGGACCGTTTGCAGCACAGAAGGATGAAAGAAGGCCTGACAGGGTGACGTGTATTAGGTCCCATCTCATTATTTAAAGAGTAAATTAAGTCATCAAGATATTCTTCATCATAATCTTCCACTAAAAGGACGACAGGGAGAGCTTTTGTGAACTCCCTTTCATCATAATGTCGGAAATCAACTGCTTGCTTGTAGACAGTGGCAACTGGGTATGTTGTTTTTACGACAGCACATCGTAAATCCGTCCTTTGTTTCCACAGCACTTGTCTTGCAATGGTGCTTCCTCCACTTCCAGGTTGATGGAACATTTTGACTTTCTCCACAGAATACCTGAACTGATTCCTATGCACCAAATCATCCAACATTTTAGAAACTTCCTCACAAGCTTCACGCTCAATAATTTTTCCACAAAACCCATTATCAGCAAGCCAGAAATTTTTCCAACTCACTTTCTTACCCCGATAGAAAGTTTCATCTATCTCCTGAATTTCTTTTTTATCATCAGGTTTGATATCGTCACACTGATTAGCGCACAGAATTTCAAGAGAATACAGTTTTTCTTCTTCCAGTGTGGGAAGTGCACACTTCCCCTTGGTGGAAACTGGTAAAAATCTAGTGGTGGTTTTGGAAGGTAGCATGCGTTGGATTGTCGCATCCACATGGCTTAGCTTCATGCCCACAACGCTCCTCTGTTCTATTGTCTCAATGCTGCAGGATGCCTGCGCCAGATTAGCCCACTTTTCATAGTTTTCCTTAGATTCAGAAATGCACATTATGAAGTCCATGCCGTGCATTTCACTGTAAAATTCATGGAAGGTGTCTACAATTGGTTTCTCCACAGGCGACAACAGGAGGAAAAGCACTAGAAAAGATCCCTGTGGGAGGAGCTCATCACAGATAAAAGATACTGCTTTCTTCAGATACTTCCTTTTGGTTCTCGTCCATGTGTTTTCATCACAAGTTTTCTCATCCCCAAGGTAGTCACTGCGACCATTGCAGAATATCCAGCTTTTCTTAACAAACAGCTGCTTTTGAAATTCAGTTGTGCTCATCTTGCTGTCGTTGGAATAATTTTGTAAAAAATGGCAACTAGTTGCACGGCATTCCCTGTACTTGGAATATAAACCAGTCACACCAGAATCCTCATCAAAGTCAAATACACAGAAAATATTCATGTGCAACAAAAAGTTAATAGACTTCAAATCTTCCTCTCCGCATTTGTTTGTAACGAGAATGTACCACAGAGAATTATTCATGTAGTTTTTACCGTCTGTCACCAAGACAGACAGCTTTCGCCCTAAACGTTGAGGCTCGTCTATTTGGTTTTCCTGAGTGGATGATTCAGCCTTCTCTCTCCTTGCATCTCTCTCTTGTAATTCCTGAATGAATGTCACCAGGCAGTCATTGGTTACTGGTTTCGAATTAGCACCAATCCTTTGAAAGGGAACTTTATCTTTGTCCATGATCACCTTATTAGCTTTTTCATTAAATTTGGGTAGACAGACTTGAAAAAGCTTCCCTTTGACAATATTAGATAATGGTTCGATGTCAACTTCCACTACAAAATATGGCTCATGACTGCCTGTCTCAATCACTTCAGTAAAAACAGGAGGGTGAATGCAGAGCCGTGCAGCTTCCTGAACATGTGGTTCAAAGCATCTTTCAATATAATCTAAAGCATCCACATACATGTCTTTGTCTCTTACTGGGATACCAACTATCTGCCCATGCGCCCACCCCTCGTTCTCAACACTATCCATGACTCCGAAGTGAATGGTGCCATTTGTCCGGAGATTCAGGCAAGCAGAAGCAAACTTGATGAGCTCACACGCAAACTTTGCTTGTAGTCTTGGCCTGTCCAGCTGGGCAGCCTGTGCAAAAGATTTGTATTCATGGCAAGGGACGATTAGATTGACAATTCCGGATTCTGGCCCGAGGACTGTGCTTCTAACATACTTAAAATTAATGTCATTAGAATTGAATGGCCTGAATCGGCTTTCACGC
The DNA here is from genome assembly GCA_029204185.1 of Lerista edwardsae. Lineage (NCBI taxonomy): Eukaryota > Metazoa > Chordata > Lepidosauria > Squamata > Scincidae > Lerista > Lerista edwardsae. The sequence goes on from JAJKFI010000094.1 coordinate 3,435,970, forward strand.
AACGGTTCAACGGGATTATCCATCACAAGTGCACTTCTTGCACAGTTTTGTTTGCTAATGGTGTGTGCTGTGTTTTTTGTACCTGAGCACTGTGACTTTGGAGCGCCAACCTGTAAAGAAATTGGTTCAATATCAGACTGTGTGTGTTTGGTTTCCTGTAGGTCACTTTTTCTCTCTTCAGTTGATGATTCCGGTTCTTTGGGCTTTGTTTGTTTCCTCTTTGAGGTGGTTTTCCTATTATCCAACACCCCTGACCCCTTAATGTTGTCATTAACCACCTTGGTCGAATCCATCTCACTGTTCTGCCTCAAAAGTTGACGTCTTTTGCACATTAGTATATGAATCTGACCTCCTTTCATGCCCATTTTCTTGAGGAAAGGTTCATCTAGTTCTCTGAGCACTGGGCCAGTGACTTCCTCTTTGTAGAATTTTTCTATATATTCGTTCTTAATTCCAATCGACTCTAGCCAGCACTTAACATGAGACTCATTCCATTCATCCAGCGGTAACTGCCTGTAATCTGAGAATAATATTGAAATATTACAACATCATGTACAACATTATGTAACATCATGCCACCCTCCCTGATATTTCAGACTATGTATATATCTATTATATCCAGCAGCCCAATCCTGAACTGCCTGACAGTCCAGAAATGCAGCAGTAGCCAGGCAGCTACTGCTGCATCTTGAGGCAGCCAAGCAGACATGGGAGCCTCTGCAGGGAAAGGGGACATTTGTCCCCAGGGAAGGCTCCAGCCTCTCTGTAGGGTTCCTTGGATCTGCCTGTAGGGTTCCTTGGATCTGTGCCTGCTATATAGCAAGTGCAGAACCAAGGAAGCCGTGCAGCCCAAATCGAGGCTGCATGGCCTCCTGACGGGGCCTTGGATGCAGCCATTCATTTATATCCCATTTTTCAGTCACAGTTTTATCAAGGCATCTTACAAATTTTAAAGCACAATACAACAATAAAAAACTGACAGGAAAAAATAAAGATAAAACAGCATAAAACGAACACTTATTTCAGGACTCAGCTGGTCTAGGGAATGAGATGGTCTTCGGGGTCACTAAAAAATGAGGAAGGACATGGCCAGCCTAACCTAGGTACCTAGAGGAGTCAGCACTGGCACAACTGGGCCTACTGAGGCACACGATGAAGGCCTGTGACCCTGGAAAAGCCTATGGCTGGACAGCCCCATTTGTGGTCAGAGAAAAGAAGAAGGAAGCACAGTCACCGTGGGCTGCTTGGTGGAAGAAAATTTTCCCTCCACCCATAAGCCACCAGACAGAAGGAGGAGGAAACACAAGAGCTTCACAACACTGAGGACATTCCTCCCAAGCAGTAGCTCAAACATCTTCAGATCATGGGCTTCCATGGAGATCTGGTGAGGCTGCTGTGGCCAACAATGTAAGGATGGGGGAGAAAGAAGGTACAGAGCCCATGCACTTGCCCTTTCACACAACTCATGGGTTGACTGTGACAGACACAGCAACTGCAATCAGTTTCACAAGGGGTATATTGGTGCCACCAGGTAGGGAAAGTAGCCCTCCTCTCTCCAGTGGTAAGCCCAATTACAGGGGTTCCCTCAGCATGGAAGTCATGTTTACTAAAGGTCTGGCGAGTCTCCCCTTTCCATAGGGTTTTGGGGGAACAAGATTCTATCTTTCCCATTCCATACTCTAATGCTGGGAAACTCTAGTTCAGCCCCACATTTTAATGTCTCTTTTAACCATGGTCAGGTGTGAGCAAACCGCAGAGGAGTACTGGTGTTTTCCCCATGGTTCTTCTAACCCTGGTTCAGGGAGTAGCGTTCCTACAGGAGGGTAAAATGGTAAGTTCTGCGAGAGCCTGAACTCCTATGCAATGCCTCGCCTTCAGAGCCATTCGAGGCTCAAAGAGCTGGCTTGGAGGCTTTGTTCTCCAAGCCACTAATGGGTCTGGAGGTGAGGGGGAGTGGCCACATTACACAGGAGCATAGGCATTTTGCCTTACTTAGGAAACAGCATTTTGCCACCTCCCTGTTGGAACTGGGTTTAGGAGGCAATCACACTGTGACCATTTCTTCTGGTGTTGGAAAACATCCCCTGTCTGTAAAGGCATCAGCCATCAGACTTGCACAGGCTAGGGACTTTGGAGAGGCACCGTCTTAGCTGCAAAGGAATTATGATGCCTAGTCATGTGTTGCACCACATGACTGCCTGAGAAACATGTCTATGCTTACAGCTACTGAGATGCCTACCCATTTTGTCTTTGAAACTGATTCTTCTTCTTCTTCTTCTTCTTCTTCTTCTTCGTCTAAACAAAGCTAAAACAGAAAACAACATTTGAGATATGTCATAGGTTTCTACTGGTCGCTTTTAGATTGGGAGTAGCTTTTGAAAAGGAACTGTTAGTATTATACTAAAAACTTGAATGTCTCTCTCTCTCTCTCTCTCTCTCTCTCTCTCTCTCTCTCTCTCTCT
>JAJKFI010000094.1:3438441-3585345 GCA_029204185.1 Lerista edwardsae
TCTCTCTCTCTCTCTCTCTCTCTCTCTCTCTCTCTCTCTCTCTCTCTCTGTGCGTGTGTGTGTGTGTGTAAATGCATGTGCACATGTATATTTATTTCCAGAGCTACTGATAAGAACTTTATCTAAGGCTGCAATCCTATACACACTTTCCTGGAAGTAATTCCCATTTAGTGCAATGGCTCTTACATCTGAGGAGACATGCATAGGATTGTGCTGTATGTTTTTTGGAGGGCCCTTCCCTTCTGCCTTCAAATGTGAATTTTTGCTCCTGGATGCCCCTTTTGACCCTGGGCCCAGATGCATAGTACCCCCTGCACCCCCCCCCGAGGCCCAGTTTATTCCACACACATACGTATAATAAGCAAGCATACTTTTCTGATTGCTACAAGAGACCCTCCCCAATCCTCATTCAAGGGTAGGAAGGTGCAATGTCACTCTCACAGACCCACTTTCCATTCCATCCATAGTTTGCACGCTCTCTCCGGGATTGCAAGTTCTTCCAAGAGGAGGCAAGCTTAGTGCCCAAAGTGTTGGCTGTCAGATATAAAGATGTTTTCTGAAACATTTATTCTAGGAAACAGAGCATCTTGGCCAGTGTATGTACCTGCCTTTCTGGGAGATGTGGAAATATTAGTCTTAGTATACTTTGTGCTATGTATGTGAATCAAGAACTATCAGAAGTGCAAGCTGGTTTTCAAAGAGGCAGAGGAACTAGAGACCAAATTGCCAACATTCGCTGGATCATGGAGAAAGCAAGAGAGTTCCAAAAAAACATCTGCTTCATTGACTATGCTAAAGCCTTTGATTGTGTGTATCACAACAAATTGTGGCAAGTTCTTGAAGAGATGGGAGTACCAGACCACCTTATCTGTCTTCTGAGAAACCTGTATGCGGGTCAGGAAGCGACAGTTAGAACCAGACATGGAACAACCAATTGGCTTCAAATTGGAAAAGGAGTACCACAAGACTGTATACTGTCACCCTGCTTATTTAACTTATATGCAGAGTACATCATGAGGAAGGCAGGGCTGGATGACTCACAAGGTGGAATCAAGATTGCTGGGAGAAATATCAACAACCTCAGATATGCAGATGATACCACTTAATGGCAGAAAGTGAGGAAGACCTAAAGAACCTTCTGATGAGGGTGAAAGAGGAAAGAAATGGAAGCAGTGTCAGAGTTTATTTTCCTGGGATCCAAGATCACCGCAGATGGTGACGGCAGCTGTGAAATTAAAAGACGTTTGCTTCTTGGGAGGAAAGCGAACCTAAACAACTTAATGAAAAGCCGAGACATCACCCTGCCAACAAAGATTTGCATAGTCAAAGCTATGGTTTTCCCTGTAGTCATGTATGGCTGTGAGAGCTGGACCATAAGAAAGGCGGAGCACCGAAGAACAGATGCTTTCAAATTATGGTGTTGGGGAAGACTCTTAAGAGTCCCCTGGACTCAGTGGTGTCATTCAAATGATTTAGGAACAGGTACTCACTTTTGATTGGCACTTGTTGGGGTCTGCCCACCGGAAGTGACGTCATAAGCCGGAAGTGATGTCGTGGCAGGAAGTGAGGTCATGATTGTTGCCATGGATATGATCATGTTTGTAATAACTTCAGCTTGTGGTTAGTGTTGATTTAACTTCTATTGCTTTGCTTTCTAGAGATGTGTATAGACATATTTTGCTTCAACTTTTCCCTGGTTAAATAGCAGGCTAGACTGTGAGCCCTTTTGGGACAGGGAGCCATTTAATTTTAATGTTAAATGCAAGGAGCTGGCAAAGAGTAGGAGGGGGAACTGGCGACCAAAAAAAGACCGCGTGGGGGCTGGGGCTGGGAGGAGGCTGCAGGAGGAACCGGGACGCTGGATCTGCGCGGCTGGAGGGAGCGGGAGCCCCAGGCAGCCTACCTTCTCACGCTTGCTGCCTTATTCCCGGGTCTCCCTCGCTGCTGCTGCTGCCGCCACCTCCGGTCCTCTTGCTCTGCTGCTGCCGCCACCACCACACTGCCTGCCTGCCTGCCTCCTCACAGAAAGTGCAGGCAACGGCTGCAGGCATGCAGTACGCATGCGCAGCTGCTGAGCTAACCAGCCGACGGGGCCAGCTTTGAGTGGGCGGGGCCAGCTCAACTTCTAGGAACCGGTACTCACGTAGTGGTGCATAGTGGGTGCATGACATCACTGCCTGGACTGCAAGGAGATCTAATCGGTCAATCTTCCAGGAAGTCAAGCATGATTGCTCCTTGGAAGGACAAATACTGAAGCTGAAGCTCCAATACTTTGGCCACCTCCTGAGAAGAGAGGACTCTTTAGAAAAGACCCTCACGCTGGGAAAGAAGGGGGGTGGCAGAGGATGAGATGGTTAGATAGTGTCACCGAAGCAATGAGCATGAAATTGGGCGAACTCCGGAGGACAGGGAGGCCTGGCGTGCTGTGGTCCAGGGGGTCGCGAAGAATCAGAAACGACTTCGCGACTGAACAACAACAACACTTTGTGCTGGGTTTTGAGGCAGAGATGAGTAAATACCCTATTTTCATATTTTATATTTAAGAGATGCTTAACTATTTTTATGCAGTTACTTCCCATTTGAGAGAGAGATGATGGAGAGATGGATGTAGGAAGTTCCCTTCTCAGAATTATCACTGTTTTTGTTATTGAAGTGTATTTTAGGTTACATCTAAACCTAAAGGGCAGGAGGTTGTAGTCGAGAGGGTTAGAGCCTCCGTTTGCCTGACGATAACATCCGAAGGTCGCCAGTTTGGGATCACCGGAAATTTCCGTGAGCAGCAGACCTTGTAAACTGCGACTGATTAGAGCTGAGCTACAGCTGCCTGTGAGAGGGGTGTGTGCTGGGCCAGCCGCTTCTGGTGGGAGCAGAAGCTGCTTATCAGCCAGCAGGAAGGCAAATTGTGTGGCCAGAAAGAAGACTACACCACGAAAGTACCATCTGTATGTTGTATGTTCTTGAAAGATAGAACTTACTTGTAATTTGCAAAAACCTTGTGTTTATGAATAAAGCCTGCCTACGTAAACCGCCTTGAGTTAAAGTCAGAGGAGCAATCTAATGACCTAAGAAAGGCGGTATATAAATACGAGCATCATCATCATCATCATCATCATCATCATCATTATTTATTATCATCATCTCTTGCTCCCATTTTTGAGGGAGGCATACTGGAATTATATACATGTATTTCAAACATTTATATCCCTCAAAATATAATATGCCCAGGATGGCTAACAATGAAAGTTGACAGTTCGCAAAGTGCTGAAGTGGGAAGGTTGCTTTCTTCAGTATTATATTCTGTACACTTTTATTTTAGGAGATCATGCAAAAGAACATTATCATGAACAGGAACCATAAGCACTTAGGAAACAATTCTACACATACTTACTTGGGGGTAACCTCCATTGAACTCAATGGGTCTTGCTTCTGAGTAGCTATACACTGCACAACAAAGAAAACAAAAATGAGCAAACATTTTCAGCTGTTACAATATCAGCAGGTGTGCCATGAAAATGAAACATCTATACCAATGGATCCCAAACTGTGGGTCAGGACCCACCAACAGTACCGCATGCCCATAAGATTGAGCCATTAGAGAATTAGTCATAGATTATTTAATAGTATTCTTTTTAATAGTCTTGTAATCTGTATTTAATGCACATTATATATGTTTTCCCCTTTTTAATTTTTTTGTTTTGTTTTCATTGCTATTGTTTTTTTTTCTTTTATTCTACCTCTACCAAGAAAATATATATTTTTTAAAAACTTGTATGCTAGTACAGTGATCTTCAACATTTACTGACAGAGAATTTAAAAGTATACCTTCAGGGATCCATGTTTAATTACAATCAAGTCTGATTAACGTTCAAATACAAAGGCATTTGATTTCTTCCTCTGTGGCCTGTGACAACATAACCTTTGTCTTGATTCCAGATCCCAATCTGTCTTGGGACCAGATTCAGCTTGCAGGCCAACGGGCATTTGAATAAACTGTTTGATCTAATTAAGATTATATTATGCTTAGAATTGCAGAATTCTGCTCTATATATGTATCTAGAGATAATTTTTAGACAAGCTTGTAACCCTCCACTACCTTATGTCTATTCCTTTGTCTTTCTAACAATCCTACGTAACTCCCTTCCTTCTCCCATAACTTAAAGAATAAATATTAAAAATATTTACTCAAAAAAAAAAAAAAAAGCAGATTCAGCTTGCAGGCCGACAAACTTACCCTGTCTATTCTTAGCTAGAAACCATAGGACTGTGTTTCCTCTTGCACAGTACAGCGTTCTGAAAGTGTTTCCTCTTGCACAGTACAACCAGGAAATTGGGTGTATCTCCATGCTGAATTTCATGCTAGAATTGTTACTTTCATTTATGGACGCTCTAGCAGTGCACTTTTGTGATCTTAACTAGCAAATTATTTTGTTATCCTGTGAATGTGAATCATTCTGGCCAGTGAATCATCCTGGAACAGCAGATTCTTCTCCTTCCTCGCAAGGCTGTTGTTACAGTGGTTTGGGAAGCAGTTTTCCTGCTGCTCTTGCTAGAGATCTATTCACTTGCCAGAAATATGATGACTTAAAGAGACTGGAAATGATGGTGCCAGAAGCCAGACAACTCTATACTGTTTAAAGTGCTGGTTCACTGCATTTTGATGCTCTGGTCTGCCCCAGGAATCCAACAAATTGCCAGACTGACTTTCCAAGATAATCTTTTCCTTCAGAAGGATGTCACCCTGCATGTCACCCACAACCCTGCCTCCTCCTGTAGATGTGACATTGGTCCAGGAGACAAGCTCTGGATAAAAGTTCACAAGATAAAGAATTGCCTAGGTATCCAAAATGGGAAGAACCCCTGGATGTGATCCTCAACTCCCATGCTGTGATTGAAACGAAAAACCTAATGGACCCATACATCCCATGTAACAAAAGCTCAACCAGGACCTACTGAAGCAAGCACCAAGGTGGTATCTGAGAAGAGACCCTGTGCTGATGATCCTACAGACACCATTTGAACTCCAGACCAGGAAGAGATTATTATTAGCCAGAGCACTGACCTTCAGGGTAGGAGGAAAGACTTATCGGTCTCCCTTCTCTACTTTGCCCAGAAAGGGTTTCTGGTCCCCAAGGCCTGCACCTGATCTGTGTCTCCTGAAGGAGTGGCCAAGAGACAGTGTTCATGCCTTGCTACCCATTCAGAAGACAGCTGACCTACTTGAGAATGTCATTTCTGAGGACTCTGTGTTTGAAATCACCGACTGCCCATCAGACATCTTTGGCCCTGAAATTCTACTTCCAGAAGACAAAGGCTGAGGAGTTCAATTGTCCATAATTTATTTGGGGAAAGGGTATGGCTATTATTGGCTTATATGTTTGTGGCAAGTGCATTGTGGGAAATATATAAGTTGGAGTGGCCTTATAATTGGTCTTAAAACATATTAATATGTATTGCTTCGGTGACATTATCTGACCATCTCATCCTCTGCCGCCCCCTCCTCCTTTTGCCTTCTATCTTTCCCTGCATGAGGGTCTTTTCTAGAGTCCTCTCTTCTCATGGTTGTGCATATGGTATTGAAATTTATTCTGTATGGTGTGGGAGGTGGAGATCCATCATGGGGGGGTGACGCGCTGACCTCCCGCCCCGGGTGACACAATCTCTAGTGACACCACTGGTCTAAATAATGTGACTATAGAAATCACTTCCTTTTCTCTGCTCCCCACCCCATTTGCATCCCTTTTTTCAGCACCAGATGAGACTTCTGCTTCTTTCCAGGGACCAGGGTTAATCTATTCTTGAAGGGTCCTTTCCCCACGTAGTGCTGATGGTGGTGGGAGTACAATGTTGTTTTTTAATTAAATGGATGTTTAGGACTTTCTCCCCCTTTTACAGGCCCAATCAGAAGTCGGGTAGGGGATGCTGACTGGGGTTTCAGCTTTTTCTATTATCTCTACGGAAACCTGAAGCCAACCCCATCTCTCCCAAAGCAAGCAAAGTAATTGAAAAGTTAATACTGAAGCGCAAATACTTTGGCCACCTCATGAGAAGAGAAGACTCTTTATATTAGAGAAGACCCTCACGCTGGGAAAGATTGAAGGCAAAAGGAGGGGGCAGCAGAGGACGAGCTGGTTAGATAGTGTCACCGAAGCAATGAGCATGAAATTGGGCGAACTCCGGAAGCTAGTGGAGGACAGGGAGGCCTGGCATGCTGTGGTCCAGGGGGTCGCGAAGAATCAGAAACAACTTAGGGACTGAACAACAACAAGCCCTGCGCAAGGATATTATCCACTCTCCAGTGATGCATACTACAAAGGACCGGGGTTAGCACAAATGGCCGGAACTACTTCCCCAACCCCCAACCCAACCCCAAACCCCCGGCACAATAACACTTTCTGTGCCAAGGACTTGGCGGTGCTACGATGCTTGGAAGAGCAATAAAAAAAGGAATGCCAACTGACATTGCGCTGTTTTCCGAGAGGGTGCCGCAGCGCTCTATGATTGGTTGTCGCGGCTGCCCAGGGACCTGCAAAGCAAAGTTTGAGAACTAATGGTCCCCCAGACAAAAGTCGAGGTCTGCAAACTGAGATGCAACAGTAAATCTGCCGGCAGAATCTGTAACTCACATGCAAACGGCGGGACCCGCTCAGACTTCGGCCACCGCCGGCAGTCCTGCGCCTCAAGCAAGACTCAACACCCACCCTGGAGATCCTTTGCAAAGTACGCAGAGATGGAGCCCGAAAGGACGAAGCCGGAACCGCCTCTCGAATCGAATGCCCCGAAAATAGCGGTTTCGCAGTCAGAGCCGAGCCCGACTTGCGCCGAAGGGCCTTACCTCGGTTGGCGGGCTGGCTCGGCAGATCTCCCCACGTGGCCGACCAGGGAGCAAAGACTTGAGAAACAAACAGCCGCTCGCCCGGCGAGACGGTGCTGAGCTGAGCGGTTGGCACGGAAGAGTTTCAGCGTTGGCTGCCCGCAAGCCGCAGGATCTCCGTTTTACTCATGAGTAGATGGGGCGCTCTGCCCTTAAGCTCTGGAGTGCCCCTCACAAGTCAACCGCCTTCTCCTCCGTGTTCAGAGCCCATAGCAGGAGCCCGCAAAGCTTTTCTTGGGTCGGAACCTGTACTGGAACGAGCGGGAATCGCAGCAGCCGCGCCTCCGAGAGGAATTTATTGGGCCGAAAGAGAAAGTGAAAGTGAGCTGCCTAGTTGGGGAAATGTAGTTGAAGTTGAGAAAGGGCGGCCAAAAGGGTGTCATGAATCTGATACAGAGACCGTACCCCTGGTGTACTCCCAGTGGCGGCGCGAGGGAGGGCGCACCAGGTGACGCGCACAGGGGGTGGGGTGTGACACCACCAGGGACCAAAATCACGGTGTTAAAAGATAATACCATCATGCTGTATATCGTTGGATGCGGAATTTCACCTGGAACTCAATGAAAAAAAAACCAGAGTGTAATATCTTCATTCTATCAAATGTTAGGGCCAAAAAAACCTAAAACCCAAAAGTAAAACTTTTAATGTAAAAGTCACGATTTTTAAAAAAAAAATCAAAGTTTTATAGAATTATACCATCATGTTATATACCATTGGATGTGGAATTTCATGAGGAATTCAATAAAAAAACCAGAGTGTCATATCTTTATTCTATCAAAATCTATGGCCAAAAAAATGAAAATGCAACTTTTTAAGTAAAAATCATGATTTTAAAAAAATCTTTATTATGAAACAGTTCTCATTTCCAAGTATCAGAGCTAATACTAGAACTAAAATTGTGTGAGTGTTACTCAAAACCTTAAAAGATGATGCTGTCAAAGTGCTGCACTCTATATGCCAGCAAATTTGGAAAACCCAGCAGTGGCCACAAGACTGGAAAAGATCAGTTTACATTCCAATCCCAAAGAAGGGCAATGCCAAGGATTGTTCGAACTACCGCATCATTGCACTCATTTCATATGCTAGCAAGGTGATGCTCAAAATCCTACAAGCTAGGCTTCAGCAGTATGTGAATTGAGAACTACCAGAAGTGCAAGCTGGTTTCCGAAGAGACAGAGGAACTAGAGATCAAATTGCCAACATTCGCTGGATCGTGGAGAAAGCAAGAGAGTTCCAGAAAAACATCTACTTCTGCTTCATTGACTATGCTAAAGCCATTGATTGTGTGGATCACAACAAACTGTGGCAAGTTCTTGAAGAGATGGGAATACCAGACCACCTTATCTGTCTTCTGAGAAACCTGTATGCGGGTCAGGAAGCGACAGTTAGAACCGGATCCGGAACAACCGATTGGTTTCAGATTGGAAAAGGGGTACGACAAGGCTGTATACTATCACCCTGCTTATTTAACTTATATGCAGAGTACATCATGAGGAAGGCAGGGCTGGATGACTCACAAACTGGAATTAAGATTGCTGGGAGAAATATCAACAACCTCAGATATGCAGCCGATACCACTCTAATGGCAGAAAGTGAGGAAGACCTAAAGTACCTTCTGATGAGGGTGAAAGAGGAAAGTGCCAAAACTGGCTTGAAGCTCAACATTAAAAAAAACTAAGATCATGGCCACCACTCCCATCACTTCCTGGCAAATAGAAGGGGAAGAAATGGAAGCAGTGACAGAGTTTATTTTGCTGGGCTCCAAGATCACCGCAGATGGTGACGGCAGCCATGAAATTAAAAGACGTTTGCTTCTTGGGAGGAAAGCGAACCTAAACAACTTAATGAAAAGCCGAGACATCACCCTGCCAACAAAGATTTGCATAGTCAAAGCTATGGTTTCCCCAGTAGTCATGTATGGACCATAAGAAAGGCGGAGTGCCGAAGAATAGATGCTTTTGAATTATGGTGTTGGAGAAGACTCTTGAGAGTCCCCTGGACTGCAAGGAGATCCAATTGGTCAATCCTCCAGGAAGTCAAGCCCGATTGCTCCTTGGAAGGACAAATCCTGAAGCTGAAGCTCAAGTACTTTGGCCGCCTCCTGAGAAGAGAGGACTCTTTAGAAAAGACCCTCATGCTGGGAAAGATGGAAGGCAAAAGGAGAAGGGGGCGGCAGAGGATGAGATGGTTAGATAGTGTCACCGAAGCAATGAACATGAAATTGGGCAAACTCAGGAAGCTAGTTGAGGCCAGGGAGGCCTGGCGTGCTGCGGTCCATGGGGTCGCGAAGAGTCGGAGACGACTTAGCAACTGAACAACATCAAATTGGCCACGGGTTTTTTGTTGGTTACTAATTAGTTGGGTGACCTGTACTATAGTTAAAGAAATAAAGTTGCTGTATGGTTTGGGAGAGGAGAGCCATAATGGGGAGTGATGTGCTGGCCTCCAGCCAGTGTTAAGGGCCGAAGAATGCGTCCTCATCGGAGAGTGTATTTATTTTTCACATTTTTATACCGCCCTTCCTGTAAGGAGCTCAGGGTTATGTACATAGTTCTTTCCCTCCTTTTTGTTCTCACAACCCTGTATGGTAGGTGAGGCTGAGAGAGAGTGATTGGCCCAAGGTCACCCAGGAAGCTTCATGGCTGAGCTGGGATTTTATTTGAACATCTTCCAGATCTAAATTCAGCTCCCAAACCATCCAGGCTCTCAGTTGTACATTTGTTTCTTATTTTTATGAAGAATTGCCTTGTTCATAACAATTGACCGTTTCTGACAGGAATTCCACATTGTTATGCTCTAGATTCCTTTTGGCCGTGACAGATGTGGGAACAGCCATCTTCGCACAAGATTGTCTCCTTGCAAAGATCTGTTGGTATGCTAGCAAGCCGTACTAACCAACAGGGTTGGAATGCAGAGCGCTCTGAGATGGCGATTTGACACATATATTTGACACATTATTCTCTTGTTAGATCAATTTCAGCTAGACTGTGACTGAGAGGGAGCATTTCCAGTGCTGCAAACGTTATGCATTATTTGTCTGACTGGAATCGCACCTAGAATAAGTATTTTAAGGGCAGTTCATAAGTTGCAAAAAGACTCCACATGATGTTCCCTGACTTCCCTGGGGAATACAATTGCATGGCGACTACATCATATGAACAATGTCCTCCACAGATACGGCTGCAGTTCCTGCAGCAATGCTGGTACTCAGTTGCCACTCGAGGAGGTCAGGTGTGTCTCTCCAGGGAGCAGCCAGGTGAGCCATGACTTTGCACAATATGCATGAAGCGAACTGAACATTCAGGTTACTTACTCATCCTTTGTTGATCCATCTGGGTGGCAGATGAGGCATCTGAATTAGATTATTCAGAGATAATTAGATGAGCTTAATTTATCAGGGTACTAGCTGAAGTTGCCCCACCTTTCCTTCCAGTTCCAAGAGCGTGAATGAAAAAATAAATACCCCCCACCCCACCCAAAAAGAGGATGTCAGATTAGTCAATGTTAGCCACAGGCTTTCAATAGACAATTTTAGCCTGGCGCACCTTGAGTTTAGCGCAACTTATACTTGAACTCAGCATTTACCCAGCTTGAACGAATTGAACTTGCCCTGAACTTGATAGGGAGCTGCAGCCAATTCCGGCATGCTGAGGGGTGAATCGGTATGATACCAAGTGTTTTCATACTTTGAAAAACTGAGTGTTTGTCTTGCTTCATATAGTAGGTTGTTAACGGACAAATGATGTGGGTTGATGAAGGAGAGTTTGGCGCGTTAGGGGTGGACACGTTGAGTGACCTTTAGGTTCTTCCAAATAAAGATGCGGAGACTTGTTCTAAATATAACTTTGTATTATAGAACATATTTACATAGAACAGCTTTCATAGAAATCATATCAAGCTCTCTCTCTCTCTCTCCACGCATCTAACTTCAAAGACAGCTCCTCACACACTAACACAGACTCACTGACATACAGTCCAGTTCAAAGCCTGTACATCATAAATCGCAACATTTACCCGAACATATCACATGATCATGTTCCCGCCTAAAAGCTCAGTTGCAAACTCATTTCAACTTGCAAATTTTAACCTAGTGTTCTAAATCATATCCCAACAGTTGAGCATGTTGCTGGCTACACTTGTCTCTTTGGATGACACTGGGTGAGGTAAAATTAAAGCACTATCTCCAATGGCTCATTCCTCTCTCTGTGTGTGTGAGTGTGTGTGTGAGAATGTGCGTGAGAGAGAAAGAGAGACCACAGTACAGTACTTGTGTTTCACCCTGGAAGTGAGTACTGCTTAGTTAACTTTCTACCTTCCCCAATTTAAACCACCTACCCAATCGTTAATAAATTATCCAGGCATGGAAAAAAGAGGGTGTTCTTTTATTTAAAAGATTTCCTCCCTTATTTCTATCAATTTTTCTCTGAAGTAGCTTCACAAAAACGTAAAGGCCAATACAAACCTAAGTACATGTTCCAACCTTTTTATAGATTGATTTTTTATACACTGATTTGATTTGACTCAACACTACTGGATTGGGAAATGTGGAAGATTATCCTGAGGAGATAGGGAATGGTATCAACAGTGGCCCCTTGTCCTATGTCAGGCAGGAATAGGGTTAACCTCAGAGCCTTTGGCTGCAGCTGGTTCATAGCTGCAGCAGCCCACTGGAGACAACAAGGGCCCTGAGAATAAAAGTAGCTCCTAGAAAGAGCAGCGTTGTGGGTGCTGGAAGGTGGAAAAGGGCTGCAGATGGATGGACTGACTGGACAAAGGATACATGAGGTTATTGTGATTGTGGTTGCAAGTAAGGTTGTTGTAGAGAGTTATTGTGTGGCTGCCACACCCCTGGAGCCACTGACTGGAGGAGGCAGGAGGGTTGGTGTGACTTAACAGGCAAGCTGACTGCCTTTGTTTGGTGGTGGGGTTTTGTGGTGCCTTGGTTGGGCTTAGGGTGTTTTTAGCTGTTTGAGGATAAAAGGGAAGCTAATTAGTCTGTTGACATAAGACTAGAGAAAGAGAATTTGGTACAACATGGCCACTGCACATAAGAAGAACCCTGCTGATCTCTGGAGAAGGGGAAAACATGCCCATGCTCTAAAAACCACTTTTCCAGGGAGTCAGCCTTTTAGAACTGCAAGTTTCAGCTTGCTCTGTGTTCTGCTTTTGCTAAACAAGGGAATGCGAAAGTGATTAATCACTTTCACATTCGATTCTTCAGTGAGAGAGTGTGAGGGGAGGGGTGACTAAGTAGAGACCAGTTGGGGAAGTTTGAGTTGGAATCATAATTATTAACAAGCAGGTCTGGGACTGAGTGGTTTGAAGTAATCTATTCCCTTTAAGGTGAGGCTTCTGAATATCCCTCTTTTTAAATAGACAAAAGCCATCACACCCTTCAGAGTAACTGTTAATGCAAATATATTGTTCCACTTGTCTGCTTAGATTAGAAGATCTTAGATTAGAAGATTAGACTATCGATCTACTAAGTTACATTCTTATTGCAAATGTGGAACACATTTAGTGTTTGTTCCAACCTTCAGTAACTTGTGGCAACACTTGAGAAACGCATGGTGAACTGGCAATATTTGTATTTTGTGCAAATAAACATGTCCTCTACAGTCTTATTCCTGAAGAATGTGAATTTCAGACTATTTCAAACCTGTGTGTATGTGACCTTCAGTGTATGTGACCTTCAGTGCCCATCACAAAAGTTTATCCGTGTTGTAGCGATAGCTCCTGATCTAGGTAAGATACCTTTGACAACAAACTGCCCCATGTCTTCCATTTCTTGTCTAGCAAACAAGAAGTAACTTGTTTTTTCCTGTCACTTCCCATTTCTCAAAACATCAGCTCTCATGTGCCTAGTGGCTTACCAAAACATGAGGAAACTGTTTGGTGTTGCATCCATGCTAGACTGTCATATAAAAGGAAGAGATTGTTCTCCTCCCAGATGTTTGTTTTGCCAGATAATTGATGATAGGCAATGGGCACCTCCTTAACGGGGAATGTGAGCACTTTTCCTCCTGCACAGCCATCCTGGGCACTTATCAGCTACATAGTCCAGCAGATGCAGGCTAATGCTCTCTACCCATGTATACTCAGAGGCAGAAGGGAGGGCAAAGCTCTAAGTTTTGCAAGAAGCCTTACCTTGCAGTGGAAGTCACTCCTCTCCTGCACCGTTTTAGCCAATCCTCACAGGGAACAGCAACATCTTGGCGTTGCTTACTGGCTACAGCAGCAAGGGAGAGGAGGGATTTACATGACAGGGTAAGGCTTCTTGCAACACTTAAAGCTTTGCCCTCCCTGTAGATCCGCCTCTGTGTATACTTCAGAGAATGGAAACACTGAAAAAGTGCTTCCAAGTCCTTAACTTACAGTATAAACTTGTTTAGAGTTTGGCTTAACATCAGTGGATACCATGACTTATTATGGACATGATAATGATTTTTGTATGCAGTTTCCAGCATGGTATCAGAAGTGGCCCATATCTCAAGAGGTTCGGTTAATGGAAATCTCAATTTACCATAAAAAGTTGGTTCAGAAAGATATGCAATGGAAGGAAATGAGAATCTCAGCATATTTGATAATAAAGCCTTTCTCATCATGTGTATTCCGTACCATGGTGAACATGAAACGACAAACTCTTAAATATTTATAATACTAAATGTTCAAAATAAGTGAAGCTCTAAAAATTTGAATACCACTATCTGGCCAACTAGTTGCTTCCTAGTTGATTCTGGGACTTTGCCATTTCAGAATGAAAATGGAAGCACTGCCTTTTTAAATTCTTCCTATAAACGAATAATTCTCTGTGTATTCAGGTGTCAGGAATAGATTTAGACTCCAATTTACTATTCAAAACAAAGGTTTATTTACATATTTGCCAACATGGGTGACAAGGGAAAAACAAACAATCCAAGCCCCAAGTCACATCTTGGACAATTAGGTTTTATTACAATTTATACCCCTTAGGCGTGTCTTTGGTCTCAGCTCAACCAATCAACAACACTTAAAACAGACTATTTTAGACTTCCTACTTCATAACTCCTTGCTGTGTACCCCATCCTCTACACACAACATATGTTCATGCAAATCTGGATTTAATGAGAAAGAGGTGTGTTATAATATTTATGAGGGCTAGTTAGGTATGTCCACTCTGTTCTCTTTCAAGGTTGAAGCTTGTTTGCTGCGAAGTATTACTCTACAGGCCAGAAACGAATGCTTTTGGGCTCTGGAATGCGTACATCCCTTTGTAACTTTCCTTTATAACTTCCCTCTGCAACTTCCCTCCTCCCCTCTCCAATTTATCTGGCTAGCTGGCCTGAAAACACAAGCTGATTCCATGCCAACCACTTCTTGCTCCAAAGGTATAGGCACATATGGGGTACATAGCAAGGCGTTATGAAGTGGGAAGTCTAAAATATTCTGTTTTAAGTGTTGTTGATTGGTTGAGCTGAGACCAATGAGGGCAGGGTAGGAAAACACGCCTAAGGGGTATAAATTGTAAAACCTAATTGTCCAAGATGTGACTTGGGGCTTGGATTGTTTGTTTTTCCCTTGTCTCCCGTGTTTGCAAATACGTAAATAAACCTTTGTTTTGAATAGCAAATTGGAGTCTAAATCTATTCCTGACACAGGCAAAGTCTAAACTAGCACCCTTCCTTCAGAGGTGCCTATCCTGGAAGCTTTTGATATGAAGGAGTGACGCACATTTCACAAATTCTGAAGAAAAAAGGTGGTGAAATCTGGGGAGGATTGCACCACGTACTTGCTGATTTCATGAGCTACAATACTTTTGTAGGGGTTGTCTACTGCCAAAATTATTCCACCACAACTTGGGGCTGTAGCAAAGAATCCTCTATAATGCAATCCCACAACAGCTGGGATTATTGTGCTTTTGCATAGCCTCTCTGAGTGGGTTATCGTTACACCACCATTTAAGATGTTTCCTGTTTCAAAGTGTTCCTTGAAATGTCTGTCTTTGTGTGGCATGATTTTCATTAACCAGTAATTCCATCTGCCGTAGTTATTGCAAATAGTTTTCATTTAGTTCTGCTTATCAAGGGGAAAAAAATGTTTAGAAAAAATTAAGAATTAAAGGTCATGATGTCTGGGTTGCATAACCATGACTTTTCAAGCGTGTCCCCCCTCCCCCAGAAAGCTGTATTATAGTACTGTGTTGGCCCAATCCTATCCTTTCCCCCCTTTAGTGCAGGGCTGAAAAGGCACATGCTGTATACAGCGGGGGGGGGGGGGGGAGAAGGCTTCGAAAAGGAAAGGGAATTTAAATCCCTTTTCCCGTCTGTAAGCCTCCTGCCCTACAATGGGTCTCCTCAGACCTGTGGTCTTTAGCTGGCATATGTCTGAGAAAAGGGGCAAGTGGAAACAGTAATGGAGGATAAGATCCAGCATGCGTCATTGCCCGAGATACACCCACACACCCGTATCCAGTGGTGAAATTCAGCCAGTTCTCACCAGTTCTGCAGAACCGGTTGTTAATTTTAGGTTGGGAGAGGGAAGAAAGGCTGCGGCTGCCCTGAAGGCCATAGAACCGGTTGTTAATTTATTTGAATCCCACCACTGCCCGTAACCCCCCTCTCCATTCCTCCCCTGTCCAGTTTCACCCCATCGCTGCCCCCAGTTCTTCCCTCCCCCACCCCATCCTGCCTCCTGCACTGCCTTACCTGCTCCAGCCGGCAGCCAGTGCTGGGATTATGTGTGTGGGAAGGTTCCAGCCATCTTGCCAGCACTCCAGCAGCGCATAAATCAGTATGCTACCGGAAGACACTTTATGACTGCTTTACAATAGCCAGCTGGGCAGCCCTTGTGGTTTTTTGTTTTTTTTTTTTCACAGAATTGCATATACCCCTACGTATTAGCCTAGATTTATCCTTGAGTCATAGCAAATTCCATGATTTTTGGCTTAAACTGTGCCCTCTACTTATCCATGAGGTCAATTTATACAATTTATACAATTTTTTTGTGCAATGGATGGCACACTGTGTGCTTCGATGTACATTTCAAAATGGGGTAGGAATGGAGGGATCCCTTGGCTCTACATTAAACCCTCCATTCAGGAGTCATGCCAAACATTTTGAAATTGAAGAACACTCTGCAATAGTTTCAAAATCTATTTTTATTCTTTATCTTTGTGATGTCCTTATTTAGATGAATTACAAAAGTACTGTACAGTAGAACTACAAAAATATGAAATAACATTTGAATTAAGTTAAGTAAGACTATCATTTCAAGCTTTAGAATCCTGTAACATCCATATTTAGATATTTTAATATCTGTTGTTGCATTATAAAACTAGAAAAATCCACTTCTCTGTGGAGGCCCAAAATGAACAGAACAAAACAGACAGAGCAAAAAACCACATACCCTTATCAATGCCCAATCACACAATAAACAATAATTTATTCATTTAACACACAAGAGGACAGCCACACCAATTAAAAATGTCCTTATATTAAAAATATTTTATCCTGATTTAATGAAAATGCACAAGTTGGTTGAAAAGATGCAGTGTACCTTTTCCTTGTCCACTTTTACCAAATTGATTACTGCACCACAGAGAATTTGAATTTTTATTTTAAGAAACAATTTGGCATGCTTTACACGTACCATTTCAATGTGGTACCAGTTTGTAGTAAAAATTAAATAAATATAAATATGTAAAATAAATATATTTTGTAAAAGAATAATACAAATATCGCACTGGAACATTGGAGCACATCACTGGGGATTCTTAATGTATTTTGCACATACAGTGTGCATCACAGTTTTAGGGACACTGAAAAGGAAAACTGCATCCTTCATAAGGGGAAGCAGATGCTTCTCACCCATCAGCTTTCCAGGAGATTCTGTGTGGAATTGGGTCCTACTTTTAGATAAAACCAATTTTTCAAACAACAACACCCCAAAGCCATGTTTCCCTTTACTTTTAAAAAGCAATTTATATCCAGTTCTGTTTTCTCCTACTAAGTCCTGATATCGCTGGCTGAGCAACTTCAACCTTCTTACAGATAAAAATTAAGTGTTCTCAGCTGTGCTGATTGTTGTACCTAAACCACATTACCAACGTTCTTGAAAATGTTGAAATTCTTGAAAAAAGAAAAAAAGAAAGATTTTGAATATTTCTCCACACATAAAAGGTATTTCCAGTATTATGATCTAGGCCAAACCTTGTTCCAGAAGGAACTGGATTTCAAAACAAAAGCAAAACACATCTTGCCATGCAATTTTGCATATCTGTGACCTAGTAGCATTTGGCCTTGTTTCCAGTTGCTAATTTCGGCTTTAGGTCTGCATGGAAGTATTTTTGGAGGTTAACATCTGAAGATGTGTTTCACTTAACCGTTGCACTTATGTTTTTGAGTCTGGCATTCATTTCGACAGTCTTCCCGTCTGACAACCAACCCAGCCTTCTCTTGCTTCAAAGATGCTGCTTCAAGTGAAGAATATGGCAGTGGATGAAAGTGATGTGCTACAGTTAGACATTCCTGAGATCCAGGAGGTGCTTGGCAATGTTATTGTTCCAGCCTATTCTTTTTTATGATTCTGTGCAGTAAAGTTGCCAGAGCATGAATATTTAAAAAGGTGTACAGTGTTGGTATTTGAAGATCAAAATGGTGCTTGTGCCAAACTGAGCTACTTTATACTCCATTTTCTTTCTTAGGAGCTGCTTTTTGATTCCTCCTTTCTTCTGTGATACGAAGTTTCTCTGCAATTGCTACACCTTTTTCCTTGGATTCCGTCCTGGGGTCCTCTTCCTGACTCGGAGCAGGCAGAGTTCAAGGCACATTTGATAAGTCTGGATCTCTCAAAGAGTCGCTCTTTGAAGATCCCTCTAGTCACCCCATGAAGGACAGACCTGTTTCACAGCCCTGTGTGTGTGCAAAGAATGAGGAGTCTCTGTTTTTCAAACAGCATCTCCAGGAAGAATCTGGTCACCAGAGTCCTGCATATAATAAGGCTGGAATAGTCTTTCCTGGCTGCAGATTTGCATAGCCTGGTAGGTATGCATAAGAAGGCAAGGGAAACGCAACGTAAAGTAACGGACAAAATCGTCTGGGACAGAACCCAGAGTCTCCTGCACCTCTGGGGGCAATTCTCTATAGTGATGTTTCTGGAAAGAAAAAAAGGGATATAATTATGAGGAATTCACTTTTTCTACATAGCATTTAAAAAAAATCCCCTCCCCAAGGCCATTACAAATAACATTTTTATGTTTTCACAGGGGTGCACAAGATGACATGATCAGTGAACAAATCGAGGGTTTCTATTTTTAGCTGAAAACACCCATGAAAGATAGTGATTGTGATGGTTGCTGCAGCACCAGGTGCTGCTGTTGAAGATTTTCACACACACACACGCCCATCGTTTTTCTAATCTAAATTGCTCTTCAAGCTGCTGTTTTCCCTGCTGAGGAAACATGCAGGTAGCAGCTACCTTGAGCTATGTCTGACTGTAAATATGCACAGTACATACACACATTCTCTAAAATAAATACATAAAATGAACAGGTTAGGAAAATGCAAAAGAGGAAAAATGATAAATCCCGCTTCTCTCTAGCACTATTGCACCAATCAAAATTGGGGGCCCTCATAGCTGCTTTTCATTTTAAAATAAAAACATTGGATTTATTTAAATCGGTGTTTCTCAAACTATGGGTGAGGACCCACTTGGTGGTTTGTGACCTGATGTGAGGTGGGTCATGGAAAGCAATGGCACTTTCTGCTTTATGATGTCACTTCTGGCTATCACTTCCAGGTTAATGACATCACGTTTGGAGGGTCCCAACATGAATGCCATTCTAAAAAGCTACTGGCTTAGAAGTTTCTGGCTTCTTGTCTGTTTTGACCCACAAAAGCCCCTACATTCAAACAAAGGAATTGTTTCAATTAACAGGACACAAATGAATGTATTCCCTTATTCAAGTGAATTTAAATTATTAAAATATCTATTCCCTGCCCAATCACTTGTGCATCCAAGGTGGCTTATGCAATTCATCACAATAAAAACAATACACAAAATTTAAAAAAAAAAAACAGGAGTAAAACTAATAGCGTAAACATTTAACATCCCCACAAATACAATCTAAAAACCTACACAAAATAACCAAAACAAAAACCTTCAAATCTGGGAAGGAAAGGCTACACAAGAGAGGAATGTTTTAAGCGCGTGCACACACACACACACAAACACACACACACACACACACGCACACACGCCAAGAAGGCTAACAAAGAAGACATAGTTCTCAACCTGGAGGGAATCCCACAACAATTCTTCTGCCATGAGAAGGTGCAAACCCACGTTGTCGCCAATCTGGCTTCAGCCTAAAGTGTCACTTGCCGCAAACCCCCCTCAGATGACAACTCATTTTTTATCAAACTGCCAGATGTTACCCTGGAATCTATTTCAGGCACAGAAAGGCAGACCGTGCATGTGAAGGAGATGTGGAAAGAGGTCAAGCATGCCGAGGGCCAAATTCAATTCCCATCAGTGGCGGACCCGGGGACCTAGTCGCAGAAGCCGCTTCTCAGAGCAGCTTCACATGGCTGCCAAGCCCCTCCTCAGAGTGGCAGGTGGTGCTTCGTGGCCATGTCACTCTGGGAAGTGGCTTCCGCCGTGGAAGCTGCTTTCCAGAGCGACCCAGCTACGAAGCACCACCCACCCCTTCTCAGAGAGGCGGCCGGCCCTTCATGGCCATGAGAGGCCTCTGGGGGGGGGCACCTGCAGGTGGGGGCACACCTCTGGAGGTGTGCCTGTGGTGCTACCCCCCCCCAGGATCACCCCTGATTCCCATGGCCCCACCATCAAACCATGCTTCCAAAGCCATCATGCAGTCGACTCCTCACAGTATACACACCTTGTTTCTCATTGCGCGTAGGAGATCTCTCACTGAACCCCCTTTATAGGAACGGAATTTTCGAAGATCTGTTAGAAGAACAGAAAATTGAACTATTTCAGACAATATTAAAACCAAAAGAGCAGCAAAATTCCTCCTTAAAATCTGGCAGAACCAAACCACAAATTGTTCTTATATTTTTTAGCATAGCTAAGGACATTTTAGTCTACAGAAGAAGAGTGACAAGCACGTTCATCACATACTGGAATCTAAGCAGTCCCGACAAGTGGGCTATTAAAGGCAATAAAATGTTTACCTGTCTGTAGAGGGACGGTAATGTGCTCTCTCCAGTCCATTTTAACCACTGCTCTCCCTCCTTTCTCCAATTCCTTCACTATTGGACCATCTAAGGATTCCTTTTCTATTCGGTCACTCACATCCTGCAATTGATATTATACTTACTGCACTATAGGATTAGCTCCCACAGGCATCAGAAAACAGTGGACCCGCCTTCTCTCCCCCCCACCCCCACCCCATTTAGAACTATTGATGACAAAGGAGGTTCTCTTAATAAGTCCAGGTGCACTACAGTCTAGGCTGTTTTCTACAAATGTACACACAAATCTGTGCAAAGAAAAGGAGAGTTCTGCAGTCTTTGTAACATGGTTTTGCAATGTTGTCTATTCTGTACATTATGGTTTTGCTAGTCATGACAAAGAGCAAGGAGCTGTTTCCCAGGATCTGAGATTTTAGCGAACATCGCCCGCCTGCTTTCACAGCCAAGAAGAGCTAAGCACTCGCTTTAAAAAGGAAGGAAAGAAAAGCAGAGGTTCTTCAGACACTGAATTCTGTGCTAAGTAACAAATTCTGCAGAACTGTAACACACAGAGAACTCTGCCTGCAGTGTTATACTCTGGGCTGAATGCAGGATCACAAGATAGTTTAGTGCTAAAGAAATGCTTGCATCCGCTATGAAGAATGCAGCAAGTTAAAGAATAATCAGACAATTTATTCATTTCTACACCTACATACTGTGAACAGTAAATTACAGAAAAAGCACTATTTTCTGGGTACTATACAGCTTCGTGTTTGTAGGCTGTACAACAGGCTAGAGTAGAAAAAAGGCTCATGGCTGACCTGGAAAAACTGGAGCTGCTTCTCTAAACCCCAGAAAAATGGATGCTTTAGCACACAGCAAGCCGAAGGCCGTTTCTGTGGATCTGTACTTATCATCTGCTCTATTAAGTCACGAGCAACTATGTCCTCTGCAGAACACAAAGAAGAAAAAGAATGTTTATTTTGAGAGTGTGAATGCTTATTGTATGCATGCATTACAATATCATTGAGTAAAACAAATTGCTGAATATTTGAGACACTGGCGCGCACGCACACACACGCACGCACGCACGCACCATTCCACAAGCCAAGTTCTGTTTTGGGTTTGAACTCTACAAAAGTTCCATGCATACAAATGTGATGAAGTTGACCATCCTCCTTCCCTCTTCCCCATTGTTACCTGACATTCTTGAACGTGATAATTGTATCTTATCGTTCTTTTTCTTGGTATAAATATTTATTTATTTATTTTTATTATTAGATTTTTACCCCGCCTTATTGTGCCCGAAGGCACCCAAGGCGGCATTACAATATATATATAAAAACAATATAACAATTCACAATTAAAAACAATTAAAACAGAATTAAACAATACAATCAAAAATTAAGAACACAATTAAAAACAAATTTAAAAACAATATAAAAACAACAAGCCCCGTGGGTTATAATAACCAGCCAGCCTGTCAACAGTTAAAAGCTTTTTGGAATAAAAAGGTCTTCAGCCCCCGCCGAAATATAAACAAAGAGGGAGCAGTTCTCAATTCTAAGGGGAGGGTGTTCCAGAGTTGGGGGGCCACCACCGAAAAGGCCCTCTTCCTGGCCGCCGCCCCTCTCACTTCTCCTGGTGGCAGCACAGTCAGGAGGGCCCCCCCAGATGATCTAAGAGTACGGGTTGGATTATATGGAATCCAATATTAAACAGATAACTTTTCAACCCAACTAGTGGACTTTACACGGGAGACGAAAACCCACCCAGAGCAAATGAGAGTTCAACGAAGTGAAAACGTCAATGGACATTCAACAATAAGGGAACGCCTTTCCTAGCTTACCATGCCTCTCAGGATTTAAGAAGTCCAGATTGTAGGCGCCCAGCAAAATGTTGGCTTGCCTCTGCAGGGATTTGCCAAACGGATGGTTGCCTTCAGATATCGTATAGCAGAAGACACATCCCGCTGAAAAAATGTCAACTGTATGTGTCTGTAAGAAGAAGCAATTTTTTTACAGTATAAGGCCTTATACAAGGGACAAAGAAAAATATTAGAATTTAAGGTACAAGAAGGATGACTAAAATAGATTATTTTTTAAACCCAGCAAGCTTGAGCTTATTTGTACTTCTTCAGTAAACTCTAAAAATGAAGAATGTATGGTACATCTAAAATGCTTAAGCATAAAACTGCATATCAGGAACATTATGGCATTTAGTGCTACATTATTTAGTGACACAATAGACAACCAAACCTTAGAATTGAGATTCATTTCCAATATAGAATGTTGCACTGTTCAATATAAATCACATCTTTGTGCTTCCATTGCCTTCGTTCTTTATTCCTGACTACCTCTGTTGGATGACACCCTATTTTTGTTGGGCTTTTTTAAAAATATGGTTGGACCAAATTCATGAGTTGCTTCTATATGCAGGAATACATGCAGCACTTCTCAGCATGCAGACCCAGCAATGCTGGTTGTCATCTATAGCTGGACATGCAGGAAAGATATATATCCAGCTGAAATAAAACTGAAACATTTTATTAAGTTATGCTTGATCCACCTCCATGCTGCTCAGTGTGGATTTTACCTTCTCCAACTTGTGCTACTCCTTCTAGTGGTCCATGTCGACCAGTGTGGGCCTTTGCTCCTGCTGTGTTGTCGCAAAGTGCTTTCCGACACTTTTGTGATGGCTAGCACTGGCGCTAGCACTGTGCCATTAAATGTGGGGTCTCTTCACTCTGCAAGATGGAACCTGTTACAAAAGATTTGTCTTGCAAAATCAGGAAGATTCCATGTCTTCCAAGGTAGATGTTTTCTAACAGGATCAATCTTGCAAACATGGAATCTCCCTGACGTTGCAAGGTAGATCTTTTTCTAAACAAGGACAAAGTTAGAGAGATCCCATGTTCACACCAATGAAAGATATCACAGTGCATTTGTGTAGCAATGGAGGGAGGCCTCGATCAAGCTTGAGGCCTGCTTCAGATCATACTCAGGGTAAACTCTTTAGGGAAGAAATAATGAGTGAGCAAGCCCTCCAGTATGAAATGCAAATGACTTACTGGGTTCTCCTTGCAGTCTTCACTCAGGATCTCTGGGGCGATCCATCCTTCAGTGCCTGGCACTCCAGACCGACGGCTGAAACTGTGCCTTCCCACTGCAAGCTTCTTACATAGGCCAAAGTCTGAGATCATGGCTTTGACCTTGCCGTGAGCATTAGGCATTGAAATGAGGATATTATGGGGCTTCAGGTCTCTGTGAACTAATATAAAAATGTATAAAGACACTTGAGATACTTTCAACAGTAAAAAGTAAAGTAGTCCCCTGTGCAAGCACCAAGTCATTACTGACTCGTGGGGGGTGGGTGGGTGTTTGCGACATTTGCTAGGCAGACTTAGTTGTATGGGGTGGTTTGCCATTGCCTTCCCCAGTCATGTACTTTTACCCCCAGCAAGCTGGGTACCCACTTTACCAACCTCAGAAAGATGGAAGGCTGAGTTGACTTTGAGCTGGCTAACCTGAGAACCCAACTTCTGCCAGGATCAAACTCAGGTCACGGTGAGAGCTTTTGACTATAGCCTACCACACTGCACTACACAAGCCTCTTCAATAGTAAGAAGAGCCATTGTATTGCTTAATCCTACTTCAGCTATCTGTCTGTACTTCTTTTTTGATGAAAAACGAAGCTACTGAAGAAGTTGTATATTTAAATTGTTTCTTACCAATATTGAGAGAGTGGAGATAAGCAAGACCGGACATTGTCTGTTGCAAGAGGGTGATGGGCTGCAATCCATGTTGACTGAAGTCCCTCTGTTCCACATACTCAATTGCAAATAAACAAAAATCAAAGTTAGTTCAAACATATGTTTTCATATACTGTACTACGGAGAACTTTTGAAGGAAACAATATCACAAGTATAGACAAGACTGAGGGTGTAATCCTAAACTGGAGTTAGGCCTGCACAGTTAGGTCAGCAAAGTTTGGCTGGCACAAGGGACACCATGAAATATGTTTGGACCACTCTCGGAGTCAGAAAGGTATGCGCCATCCTCCCTGACTCCAAGAGTGGTCCAAACGCCCTTTATGGTGTCCCTTATGCTAACCAAACTTTGCTGGCCTAACTGTGCCGGCCTAACTCCAGGTTAGGATTGCGCCCTGAGAACAGTAGCAGCCTGGTCCACCTCAACACTGCCATTCCACTGCCTGTGATACACTTCTGTTTGCCACACTGAAAATATATAAGAAAAACCCTCTATCTTGATGTGCAGGAAGATGACTATGCCATCATGCAAAGAAGAAATGGTTGAGGTTGGAAATATCAGGCTCTCTTCTCTGATATTATAGATTTGGACCTGCTACAAATGTATATGGATTACCTCTTGTAAAGTGGCAGCACAAAGCTCAAGCGCTATATACTGGAATTGCCGGTCCTTCTCTGTGCAGAAATAGCGGATCACATTTGGATGTTCGTCGGATTCTCGCAAAAGCTGCACTTCTCGATCAGCAAAGCTGAAGCATTCTGGGAGTATCCTCTTCACAGCAACGTCTCGGTTATCAAATGTTCCCCTGTAAGTATTCCAACATACAGCAAGATCAACTTCCTAACATTTAAGTATACCTTTCAGATAAGGTCTACACCAGCCATTCACCTTGTTACCATGCTTAGAGTTGTGTTGAAAGGGATTTTTAGCTTGGTGTGGAAAGAAAACAATTTCAGTCTGTGCATACATGTATCAGGACGCTGACACATGAAATGGCTTCTTCAGTGCTTTAACCAATGCAAAGAAAATACTTCACCTACAATATTCAAATGTAATAACAGGCATGCTTTTCTCAATGAGATAAAAATGTTATATGTGAAATGGCCCATAGAAGGAGAAGGCAAAGACATATCTTCAAAGACAGCCCACAAAACCAAACATGGGAAAACGTGTACATTAGAACTCAGAAGTAGTGAAATGTTAAGAACATAAGAGCCTTGCTGGATCTGACCAAGGACCCACTTAGTCCAGCCTCCTGTATCTCACAGTGGCCCACGAGATACCTCAGGGAGCACACAAGACAACAAGATATTTGCATCCTGTTGCAACTCCCTTGCATTCCGAGGTAAAATGTTGGGATATCAGGGTAAATGGAATTATACAAGTGAGGCAAAGGAAGCTGCTCATTTTGTACAGCTCATTTTCACCTCACAGCAAAACCATTTCTGACAACAGTCCCATCTATTTGTGGAAGTTCTAGTTTTCCAGCAAGGATGTCCTGCAACATGCAGTCCGGAATGGTATTTCACATGTAAAAAAATAAAATGCAGAGTACATGTCTCTCCTAAGCATCTTCACTGAAGGAGCTGCATGAACACGTTTCTGGTTGTATTAATTTGCCACAAGTACATTGCTAAAATACTGGCTTATTAAACCCGTCCTGCCTCCAAATAACAGAAGGAATGTTTTGAGCTTTACCTATATACAATTGTTCCCTCAGCTCCATGTCCAAGCACATCCTTTGGGTTGAATGAAATCTTTCCAACCACAACCATGGCTGCGTTTTCATCTGAACATCAACAGGAGAAAGAGAACAAATAATAATTGTACCAGACAGACAATGAACTTTCCAACTAGTGTTCAAAGACTCAACATCCAAAATGGAAGTATAGGAAGATTTTTTAGGGAAATGAAAAGATTTTTTTACGGGTTCTTTTAATGGAGACGAGCGTTCAGACTGAGCAATGCAAGTTACATCATGATACAGAAATTGGAGCTAATGTAATATTATTGACAGCCCAAACCTACCCTCCCCACCCCCACTGGTGCAACCACACCAAAAAGGGGCATGTTGTATCCAGCAAAGGGATGGTGGTGAAGCAGATGAGGAGGCTTCATAAGGGAAAGGGAATATAAACCACCCCACCCCTCTGTATCCCTCCTATTCCACAGTGAATCTTTTTGGACCTATGCCAGCTATTTCGCTGGTGCAAGTCTGGGGAGAGAAAGGGGAAAGGAGGGAGGCTGGAGGGGATGCCCTGGATCCACTCCCTCCTGTAACCTCCCTGCCCCGTTCCTCCCTCTTTGCCACCTGGTTTCACCTCTCTTGACCCTATTCTGCTCTCCCCCATCCCATCCCACCTCCCCTGCTGACTTACCTGCTCTGGTGGGTGGCTAGGGAACTGACAACAAGCACAGAAAGGCTTCTGCCTTCCTGCCGCTACTCTGGCAGTGTGCTACTCTGTGCACTGACAGAGCGCACGTTATAGTTGCTTTGCAGCAGTTAGTGTTAGTGGAATGCACATTCTGCCAGCAGGGCAGCCCAATAGGATTGGGCTGAAAAAGTACAATCCTGTCTAGGTTGACTCAGAAGTAAGTCCCACCAAGATCAACATGCTTTACTCCCAAGTAAGTGCGCACAGAACTGCAGCCTAAGGGTACAATCCTGACCTGGAGTTAGGCCGGCACAGTTAGGCCAACACAGTCTGGCTGGCACAGGGGCCACCGTAAACTATGATACGTAAACACCGTATCACAGGGTGATACGTAAACACCGTAAACATACTCTCAGAGTCAGAGAGGCCAGCACACAGATGTGCGCCATCCTCCCTGACTCTGAGAGTGGTCCAAACATACTTTACAGTGTCCCTTGTGCCTGCCAAACTTTGCAGGCCTAACTGTTTTGACCTAACTCCAGGTTAGGATTGTGCTCTAAAGCATGTAACTAATCCTTGCAGCAGTGGTTAAGAGTGGTCCTGCCTAACATGCATTGGTATAACAATGTTCTTATCCTTTACCTGAAGGAAGAAGATGTTACCTATGTTCGCAGGAGGATAAGAAATATTTGTACCACTTTCCTTACATTACACTGCACTTTAATATCAAGCAAAAGCCTTGACTAGACCAACTGTGTGCCAGTCGGTACAATGAAGGTATAGAAAACACAGAGAGCTTATTTCAGTTGCTGCCCCACTACTGTAGAACTGTCTTCCCTGTCTTCCCTTGGTGGCCTGTAGAAAGCCAAACCAAGGAACTGCTACCTGTTTTTGCATTTAAAGATTCTGATTCAATAAAATGGTCATCTGGAAAGCTCCAACACTGACTCTTTGAGGAATCCATCCTTAAGGGTACAATTCTAGCTTGGAGTTAGGCTGGCGTAAGTTCCTTGTGCCGGCCCAGGAATGTTGCAATTGCATAATAAAGTGTGTGTGCAACACTCTTGGAGTCAGGAAGGGTGGTGTACAGACATGCGCTGGGCTCCCCAACTCCGAGAGTGGTCCAAACATACTTTATGGTGTATTTGCAACACCCCTGGGCTGGCTCAAGGGACTTATTTTAATTGTATGAAATTAAATTGCTTAACTATAATAAGGCTTACTTCTGAGTAGAAAACATAGAATTGGGTTCAAATTTATTCAAATAAATAAACTTCATTCAAGAAATGTGTGGTTGAGTGAAATTTATGCTTAATGTTCAAAGCCTGTTCAAAGACTTAAAAAAAATCCCTTCCAGGTTGCAAAATATATTGGTGACAACTTGCTATTGATATTTCCCAAGCTCTGCTTGTGAGACATGTTGTATTTAGCTTTACCCCACTACAAGGAAATGGTCTCTCACCTTCTTCTTGCTCAGTGGAAAGGCAGCTTCCAACATCAGAGGCAGAAACATTGGAATAGGCAGAGTGGTTTGATGCTTTCGGAGAGACGTTTGGCGAGCTGGTGGCTGAGCTCTCCATCCTGACACAAGGACTATCCAGGAATTCTGCCTCGGGGGGCAGATCAATGGGAGGAGTGAAGGGCTGCTGCTGCAACAACTGGATTTTCTCTTCCAGCTGTTTCTGAAACTGCTGATGCTGCCGCTGTTGCTGGTGATGGACACTCTAAGGAGGGGGACAAAAACATACATTAAGGATGAAAACGTGAAGGATATTTTTGTGGCTCTCTCCTTGCTGTTTTAATTTTTTCTGGCTGTTTGCTTATTGGCTTATATAATTTTGTGGTTGAACTTAACACTGTGTATATTGTAATAATGCCTATTGGTGAAAGGCAAACTTAAGTGCCTATTGGTAGGCAGGCAAGATATAAATAAAACAAATAAACTCATAAATAAGATCCTCCAGGAACTGAACATATGCTTATTAACACACCCCTAAGCAGATGAGCACAACACTGTGCAAATATTCTGGGGTGGAGGAGGACAAGGTAATGAGAAAAGTAGCACTAGATTTTTCATTGCTATCAAACACACAGTATGTGAAGATGTTCAGGTGGCCCCATATCTATGTTAATCACAATAGCTTTGCCTGTTTTAACTGTCACAACTGGGTTTCCACCGCCGCTGTCGGGGATGGGAGGGCATCTTTGTCGGTATGCTTTCCCACCTCTCAACACATACCCTTTCTCTCCTTGGACTTGTGACATCCAAAGAGCTGGCACAGATTTTAGGAGATCCCCTGGTGATCAGGATGCCTATCACTCTATTTCACCCAAGCCTCCTAATCATCCCCCCCCCAATTGCAAGCGGAACAGCTTGTTTTGGCATAGCTGCATGCTATGGCTGAGGAATGGATAGGATTGGCCTATCAGAGCAGCTTACACGGGCTCCTAATTATCTCCCATCCAGACCCTGATCATATGGACCCTGACCATGTGTACAGTATATCACTGTGTTTTGTCACATCATTCACTGTTGTTAAACAAAAATACATCTCAGGCTCAATTTAGAACCAACTCTTGCAATTCTTGCCATTCTAACAGACTTTGGATGAGTCCTGACTTTAAAAAATTATTGGAAATTAGATTAAATATTCAGTGATCTTGTGGACTTCACTGTTGTATGCAAATTATGTTATTGGCCACCTTGAAGGCTCCATAAAGGTGTGTTTGGTAGGATATAACTCACACATAAATAGAAGAATAAAATTTCCTTCTTGCTACTTATATGCATCAAGCTATATGGTTAAATTATGCTTATTGCTGTATCCAACCCTTGAGATTATCACACCACAAATCAGCTGATTACCATTGGATATGTGATGACAAAGGCTACCCAACCAATGAGTAAGAAAGTGCTCAGGATGACTGTGGCCATGTCCTTTAGTATGGAATCAACAGGAGCCTCTGGTCGGGATACTTGTTGACTGGTGGTCTCTCCAGCATCGTCTGGAATGGAGTTGGTGGTACTCTCCGCTATATTAATTGCCTGAGATATAACCAAGGACTGCATTAGCTCAAAAGCCTTAAAGAAAGCAACACCATCCATTACGGTTATCCAATTGTTTGCAAGGCACATTTATTAAGAGGTTAATTTCATACAATTAAAATGTTAGGAATGCAACTTTCTAGGAATGACAACTAATTTTACTAATTAAAATTAAAATCCAGATTGGGACAGTGGCAGGGCAAAGGGTTAAACACAATCCCATCTCCATGCTATCTGGGGGAAAAAAAAGAAAAATACCAGGCCAAAACATATATTAAAACTAATGTATTTTGGTCCTTAGAGTAATGAGACTGCCACCTTTCTGATTTAATACAACATCAAAAGTAACAGCCCTCAAGACTGTAGAGAAGGGGATGGAAAATGGCAACAAATTGGAAAATAGAGGAGGAAGAGAATTTGTAAACACAAGCATTAAGATATGTCAAGGGTTGATTTGAGTTTTCTAAATACAAAATTCCTAACAGTAATTTAACATCTTCTGTGGTTGAATATCTGTCATATTGCATTACATAAAGATAAAATATACAAATTAGTTAAAAACCTTCAGATTATAATCTATGCCCTGCGTACTTATCAGAGTAGGCCATGCTACATTCCCTGGGCTTGTGCAGCTGCTTGAAAAGTTAAAATGCAGTTTGGTGGTGTTTTATTTGGGTAAACTGCAAACAAACTGGGAAATGGCAGTTCTGCTACTCGAAGTTGGAGAGCCTGGATAAAAGGATCTCATCTTGGACTACCGCTCTCCCAGGTTAACAGGAAGCACCAAAATCCATGGGTTTTCATAAACTCTGACAATAGCATGATGTGAGACGTGAGGGAGATGTAGCAATCTGCTCCCTCTCAGTTGAACTGAGACCAAGCAGGCATACGTTGGATTAGGATGAAACAGCAAACATGCCAAAAACAGGTGAAAAATATTAAAAAGGTGATAAATATCAAAACAATAAAAGGGGGAAATGTAAGAATAAAAGCACACAGTGGCATAGCTAAGGGGGTTAGAGGGTACATTGCACCAGGTACCCCATCTTGAGGGGGTGCCAACTTGCACCCCTGATTGTGGGCCCAAGGCAAAAAATGTGGCCTTCTGAAGAGGACTTCTTGGGGAGGCTGCCTCAGAAAGCCTCCTGGGGGCTTTAGAAAGGCACTTTCGGTTTCACAGGCCTTCTCAGTGGGGGGGGGGGAGTGTTAAAATTGTGTGTGGCCCCAGGTGTTGGATGTCTTAGTTACACCACTGAAAGCACAGCACAGATAAACCAATACAGGAGAAAAGAGAAGAGGGATAGCAAAGATTGGCAAGGCTGTTAAATCACAACCAGCGAATAAAACCTGATGTGACTTTTTTTCCCCTTTCCTATCTTATTGAACCACACTGTTCCAGGTTCTTGGTTCTTATATGACACTTAGCAAAGTGGGGGGGGGGTGAGTGCCCTGAAGTATCAGGGGCTTCCCACACTGGACCTGGGCTAATGCACAACAGAGGGATGCCTTGCCCACTTTTTATAACCTGTGGGCATTAATCAGGTTTCAACCCCTGGGCCTCAGTACTGGGTTGGGAAAGTCACCTGAATCCCTTAAGCCCTGGTTTACTGATCAGTTGAGGAAAAAGTACTCAAACAATAAACTAGACCAGCCATGACAAACTTGGAACTGCTGCATTAACTGAAAACCCTAACCCATCCCAGGTTGCGCTTACTGTTCCATCAAATCGCTACACCATATTCAAGATGAACTGGTGGCAGGGCAGTTGCATCTATGCCCAACATCCAGCTGCACAGCCTTCTTGGATGCTGGACACAGACGCAACTGCCTAGAGTGTCCCTGCCACAAGTTCAGTCTGGAAATGGAGAAGCACTCCGATGGAACAGTAAGCATTGCTCACAAGGGGGAAGGGTGTTTCTAAACTCCAGATCCAGCCAGCAGGCCAGGGTTTGGAGACCCCTGTACGAGACCACAACAGGGCAAACATGGCTACTACCTTCAGATTACTATGCAGCTCTTTTAGGATGCTGAACTACAACAGAAGTTTCTGAGGTTCAAAACATGAAGACAGGCAAAAAAAAATGGGGGATTTTCACCACATGGATAAAGAAGCTCACTTTGTAATTTGCATGAGAGTGGACTGAAATCTGAAACTTACTGTACATAAACCCCACCCATCTAAACCATACACAAGAAAGAATATTTCTGAGGAGCTCTTGTCCTAACATATTCTTTAACAAGATCCATTCATTCACAAACCTCCTCAAAAGCAACTTTGTCCGAATCTGCTGGGATCACATTTTCCTGCTTCTTTGGCAAATTGCTTGGAAATTTCTCCAGGATCTTGGTTGGGGCCGATAATGGTGTCTCATGGTGCCCTTGAAATAGAAAGATGGATTCTATTATTCCTAAGGAAAAATCCTTGTCATCTTTGGCATTTTTTAATAACAAGTGGTAAGAATTGTAGGGTACTTTGCACTCTGACAATCAAACTTTTTAGACCAGGACCCACTTTTTAGAATGGCATTCGTGTCAGGACCAACCGGAAATAATGCCATTAACCTGGAAGTGATGTTGTGGCAGGAAGTGACATCATCAAGCAGGAAGTGCCATCATTGTAACATAAGAAAATGACACTCCTGAAATGCAAATTGGCTTTCTTGGACTGCAACCATGAAACATCCCTGACAGAAAGCAAGATGAGGACAAAATATAATGTAAAAGCACTGAACTAAAAACTAAATTTTTAAAAAAACCTCACTTGAAAATTCAAACTGTTAACACTCACAAAAGGAATATAACAAGAATAAGACCTACAGTGTCCAAGATGGCTGCTCCCAACTTTCCACAACCCACCAAGTGGGTCCCGACCCACAGTTTGTATAACACTACCGTAATTTATTTCAAGGATGTAATCCTTATGTAATATTGTCCACCAGAGGGCAGTGCAATACAAAAAAGTCTAATGTTTACTTCCTGTTACCTATTAAAAGCCAGTGGTTCCTCAAATAGTGGAGTCTGCTCTTGTGTTTAAATCCTGATGAAAACTTTAAATCAGTACTAGGGGTGATCACACACTCTCCATTGTCTTCAATGGTGACACCGCGTATTTTTGGACCCTCTATCAACGGAATGGCACTTCCTCGGGGCTAGAGAGAAAGATAAATGTGTAGTTATTATTATTTGAACACAGAAGCAGAACATTTAGTATCTAATCTTACAAAAACAAAAAGGAATAGGATAACAATTTTTAAATGAACAGGATTTGGGAGTTGAACGTCATACTACACCGCACATGCTCAAGCTCATGTTAAATGAGACAAAGAAGGCCTGTTTCTTCACTGGCAATCAACCAACCAGCACAGAGCATAGGGCCATAAAGAGTCTGTTACTGACATAAGGTAAGTGTCCCAGAAGGTAATTTCAGGTATTTAGTGCTGTTTTATCTGGGCCCTTAATTTAAGGCTCGGCATCAAAAGAAAGGTTCAAGGTGACAAATATATCTTTATGAGAACAAAGTCAATTGCTATATCTCATTCAGGAACAGCTTCACGGATGTGACTGGCTAAGATACTATTGATTGATTGGAATTATTCGCAACTTTGGCAGCAATGGTTGAAATAAAATGATGCAAAGCAATTTACTATTGACCATTAAAGTAGCATCATTTGCCACCATCACTTTCATTTCTGCCTTCTTCAGTTTAAAATGGCCATAAAATCTCTCCCCCATCTCTTTATGCAACTTGTATAGCTACTATTTTTTTTGTTCTGATTCTTAAACGTTCAAAATTATGTTTCTATAATTGGACTAAGTACAATCAAGTCCACCATTTTTCTCCTACCATCTTCTCTTGTGCTTCTTGTATCCTAGACTGTAACCCGAGGGCTATATGGGTATCTTCTAGTCTAGTGTATTTTATGAACAGCACCTAATTATTGCAGACACTCAGGAATAGGCTGAATTCCAGGAGTTCAGATGAAAATCAGGTGGCATTGTGTGCTTTTGCACAATCACATGCAGAAGAAATTGTACAACAATGAGGTGCTGACAATTTTATATGCAGCAACTTGTGCAATGTATTACTACGAAGTATAAAGTCAAATCAGAATTCTTTTTGGAATTTTGTGCACAAGAATGTTTCTTATCACTTCTGTGGGCCAAAGCAGAAGGACAATTTAAGATACAACCCAATAATTCTTATCAGGTAGCACTTGCCCATGAATTAATTCTCCAAAACTGCATTTCGTTTTTATCTACCGCAGAGCTGCAGAGGCACAATCTATCCCACATGGAAGATACAGTTTTGCAAAATGTTTTCTAAAAGCAAAAATGAGCGATGTCTTCTGTCCCTTTGCATTCTCAGCAGCTATAGGAGTGAAAAAAAAGGAATACGGCAGCGATGCTGATTACTTTTTAGGAGAGAACAGACATGACCTCTTAAGCAAACTCCAATGGAATATGAATTCAAATTTTAGAGAAATGTGCACAGGAGTTCATTCATACTGCTATTTTGACTAAAAACATGCAGTGTGTGCAACTTACCATAATAGCTACTCCTTCATGAACCATTGATGGCGATGCATACAAGCCTGTGGAATGCTTTCCTACATAGAGGGTTGGCCTAGAAGCACCACCAGGAACAGGAAGAACATGTGGTCAGCATGCTGTTTCACCACACAAACCCCCATGCATATCTGTCTATACATCTAGTTACAAAGCACTAGAAAACAAGAAAATTCAACAGGCAACCACATTTAAACACAAAGATTCACAAAATACACAAGGGGATATGAATTACTAGCATTTTAAAAGGCACATGAGCATTCCCATCCTGGTGCCGCAGAAAACATTTGGATGCAATGAATATTTTAAAAACAGTTCTTAATGTTGACCGAGTTATATGGTATGGGAAAGTGGAACAAGGAATGCATCTCTGGTCAGCAGTTATGTCACAGGTCCAGTCAGCAAGTAGCCAGGACAGCCACCCAATCACACTCTTAACCACAATTATAGACATGCTAGTTTGGGAAGGGGGGCAAGGAGAATAGGCTACCCAGTGAGAAAATAATGTGGGTTTAAAACTGGAATTAGATAGAACCATAATATAAATTGTACCTTGGATAAAGAGAACTGGACAAATTTACAAATTTGCCATTTTAAATATGCTTTACAAATTCGTCATTTTACAGCGATAACAAAACAATGGTCTGGAAAGACCATTTGTAAGACCATTCCAATTATTTTCCGCCTGGTTCTCTCATTTACAGGCAGATCATTTGAAGAAACACAACATACAACTTAAAAATCAACACATCCACACACAGATTCATTGCAGGCAATGAGAAGACACACAGCACAATCCACGCCCCCCCCCCTTGGCTGACGCAAGCCACTTGGGTTGGCCAAGCACTGTCATGAAATGTAAAACCGTAATGCATGGCCGCGCCAGCACTTCTGGTGCAGCACCAATACAGGCATTTGCATCAGTGCTGCAGTGCAGGACCAAGTCCCCGGTAAGCACCTACTGTGCCACCAGAGTTCAGGCAGGGAGGAATTCTGGGTCAGAGGGAGGGTGGGGTGGGGTGGGGGAGGGCGTTCCGGTGGTCAGGGTGGTCAGGGGAGGGGGTGGAGTTCTGTTGCATCCATTAGGCTGCATCCAAACCCCTTCCCTGGCCCTGATTTGGGCCACATGGTGTGCTCAGACATGCAGCTGATATACAGCCCTTGTCCCATGGAAGCTCTAGCCTGCTCCCAGCCTGCGCTGGATACAGTGCAGGCTGGCCAGTCTGCCTGTTCCAATGCAGGTTAGGACTGCGCCTACAGTTAAATGCACATTCTCTTCCCACAAGACAATTTCTGAGCTGACCTGATAAGCACAGCTTTTATTTGAGGAGAACATCACTGAAAAAAAGTATTTACTCACATCAATTTGCTCTTGGCCTCAGTTTCTTTTGGAAATGGATACTTCCACTTAGTGATGCGGCCAACCTCCCCAGACATGAAGGTCAGGTAGCGCAGCGTTTCTATTCCCACATTGGTGTGCATCACTTTCCACAATCCTTCCCGCTGCCAAATGTAAAAAGCTACAACAGGGGAGCCGTAATTCTGGATCCACAAGACATCCCCTGACTCACTGTCCACAGTCACCACCAGCCCGTCTCCATTAGACGCAAAGTGGGACATTTCTGGAATGTACACAGACATAAACAGTCACATGCAACTCTTGTCTGTTCATAGTCCTATAAACATGCAGTCTTACCATTTCAGACTTGAATGAGAACAAAAGTTCTTACTGTATTGCACATCGTCGTCAGGCAAAGTAGCTGCATAATCAAAGTAAGTGGCATTCCATCGAAGTTCTTTACTCTTAGTATCATACATGGTGATCGTATACTCTGTTAAAACACAGCACCACACTGTCAACCTCAGGTATGTGGAACAGAACGAAATACTTCTCTAACCTTCAAAAAAAGTTTAATGACCTCTTCATGTCCCCTAACTTGTCTAGGGTCGCAATCCTAACCAACTTTCCAGCACCAGCGTAAGGGCAATGCAGCTCTGAGGGGAGGAAACAAACATTCCTTTACCTTGAGGAGGCCTCTGTGACGACCATTCCATTGCAGAATGCAGCATGTGCCCCATTGGCATAGCAACGTCAGTGCTAGAAAGTTGGTTAGGATGGCATCCTCAGTCTCATAAAGGCAACATCTATCAGTTAGTTTTAACTAAAAAAAAAACCCTCTCTGTTTGAATACCAAGACAGTATGGGGAGAGGGTTAGTGCCACCATGTGACCACAGAGCGCTTCCTAGGGCTTCCCTAGGGCACCTGCATGGCCATTTTGGGGAACGGACCCCTGAACTAGTCTGTCCCTTGGTCCAACCCAGGATGCTGCTTTCCTTAGAGAAGATTAGGATTGCACCCTCAGTTCAGCAGGACCAGATACGTTGTGCCCAGCTATAACAGATTATATGGCACAATCCCTCATTTCTGTTTAACAAAATGCTACAGGAGTCACCAAAGAACATGATTTACACAGCTGTCATCCACTTCACTGAACATCTGAAAATGGCACCATCCCAATCCCATTGTTATACAGTATGAAGGTTAATGATTTTTAAGTATAAGGCCTTCATCTTTGGAGAGTAAATAAGCCTCATTATTATGAGAGTATCCCTTGCAGGCTTGCCTTGCATTGAAATGTTACGTTTTAAACAGTAGAAAGACAACATCTTACCTGTTCGGCCAAGATACAAGAGAGAGGTAGATGGGCAAAGGCTTTCAGCAAATGAAGAGGTTAAAGTCTGCTGTTTCTCCCCTGTCATGAGGTCTATCACGTACCAGCTATCCTGTTTCTTTCCTAATAGAGAATATCAGCATTTGAATATCGTTAGATCAATTCTAAAAATGCTGTTCCACCTACCAGCAACTGGCTGCTCAAAATGCCTCACAAAATCGTTTACTCTATAATCCTTTTCCTTCCTTCATCCTACGGACAACCTGAAGGGACGGAGATGCCAACAAGTCCCAATGAGCAAAGACTTCTGCCCAGGCATACAAGGCCAACCTAACTGCCACCCAGTGGTAGATCTTTCTTGATCTGCTTTTCTTAAGAAGAAAAAGGATTTTACAGCTAAGTACATCTAGAGACAAAGTTTTAAAACTGATAAATTAAGGCAACGCGTCAGCTCAGTTAAGAAAAGGTGGGCAGCCCAATCCTGAGCTGCTTGGGTCCTATGGGAGCAGCAGTACCAAAACGGCCACTCTGCATCCCACAGCAGCCACCAGGGTCTCCTCAGGGGAAGGGGACATTGGCTCTGCAAAGCCATGGGCTCTGCAATGGGGCTCCACCGGTTATTTTGCTGACAGAGACTAGAGCAGCCTCATGTTCGGATGTCTGGCCCGAAGCAGGGCATAGGATTTGGCAGTGGAAGCCACCCCTAGGTCTCTCCCCCTGCACGGGCCCAATCCTCTCTTTCCCCTGCCCAGTTCCGCCCCCTCCCCACCTCTTGCTTTCTGCCTTGGATACACTTAACTCAGTGGTGGGATTCAAATGAATTAACAACCGGTTCCATGACGTCATAGCCGGAGCCAAAAAAAAAAACCCCGAATCCAGCCGAGATAAGTGAGTGGATGGGGCCCAGCCATTTAACAACAACTGGTTCTATAGAACCTGGGCGAACCCCCTGAATCCCACCACTGACTTAACTGGTTACTGGTGCTGTTGGAGTGCCATCAGCCCTTCTTCTTGGCTGCTGGGGCTGGGGGCTAGCTGCTCCGGCCCAGCACCCGCGCTCTCTCTTCCCATGGTGTTGCAAGATTTGCTTAATGGCATGCTTGCGAGACTTTTAGCTGACAGTACACACATACCGCTAGTGCTATGGGCCTTAGGATGTGTGTCTATTCAATGTATCAGCTCAATTCTATGTCACTTTATTCAAATCACTTCTGGGCATGTGCCCTGGCAGAGGAAAGGTGAGGGTAAAAATCTTTTAAATAAATATTCGGAAGTAGGTTCTGCCGTGCTCAATGGGGTTTACTCCCAGGTGTGTGTAATAATTATGCACACAGTAGTTAAAAACTGGATTTGAGTATTGGGAAATATTGAGAAGGACTGGGAATCAACCTATACGGGTTTATACTTGTATGGCAAGGCCTTAAAACTTTAAGGAACAAATCAGGTCTTACCCATGTATAGAATTCCATCTGAACTGCGGCAAGGAGATGCTTGAACTAGCTCAGGAATGGTGAATGGCAATTTCTAGAAAACAAATATTAATTTTAGCCACCTTATTTTCCTAAACAGCGATTAGTGTGATTTGTAAGGGAAGTGAAAATCAGCAAACTCCATTCTAGTCTGGCTGTAGTGTTTGGGTCAATTTTGAAGAGCTTTAGGGCTTGACTACTCGACCAGTTTCATCTGTATCTCAATTAGAATAATCCACAGTCTGTATCTGACCTGTGTGATGAGATCCGACAAGATCTGTGTCATGAGATCTTATATCAGTGAAGCTGAGCTATTTATTTTTTGCCACTGCGACTAATTACATTGAAAGAAAGTGCAAGGATGAAAATGGAAAAAAATTCACAGTTCAGATACTGCAACTGCTCCCGTGTCTGATGTCTGTACTTCTCCCTTTGCCCTATTTGTTCTTCTATTCCTAGCTGGTGAAATAGATAGGGTTCCCCACTCTTTTAATAAATATTGTTTATGTTCACTAGATAGGATCTAATAATCTCCATTTTGAGAAGCAACACAGGAAAGAGAAGCCACTCTTTTCTCTCTCTCTCTTTCTCTCTCCCCTTTCCTATATTTAAATGTGCATTTCTTTTTAAAAAAATTTTTAATAGTTTATTTAATAGAAATAATAAACAATAAAGAAATAGAAACCATACGAAGATACTTCGTAAGACAGAGCAAGAGCGAAGTCATATATCCTACTTACATATAGTTCTGACTACCAAATCAAAATATCAAAATCAACAAAATGTGTCTCCGACAGCCCTTCTTATACTATCCCATTAATGAATCTCGCAATCAGCTGCCATAAAGGCCACAGTTATGCCACAGAAGGCCCAGCGTGTTCCAAGCTGCCAGCATAAATGGCTGGCAGCTCTGCACACCCACCGCCGACAACCTGGCCCACACCAGAGGTAAGGTCGTGGCAGGGCCAGGAGGTGGATGGTTTGGGGCCGGGAAGGCAAGCGGTGGTTTAGGGGCAGGCAGGGAGGATATCAGCATTCGAATACACAGGATTCTACCCTCTTTCCTGACCAGGTTTCACTCCCTCCTTGGACTTATGCCAACAAACTAGCTGGTGTGGCTAGTTTGAGGAAACCCATTGGAGATTAGGTGGCCTACCAGGAGGTAAGTAAAAAATTACCTATCACTGGCTGTCTGGTCATTTCCCGCCCCCCCCCTTCCCCAGCATTGCATGCAGTATGTGCTCTGTTGGCAGGATTGAACTGGGATTTGAGTTAAGGGAAAGAAAGAATGAACATGGCCACAGCATGGATCTCGTTACACAATTTAGCAGCCAAAGGCGCACCATGCTAAAAAACCGGAATTGTCCTCTTATATGTTACCATACTTCAGACTTCAAAATAAACCCCACCAACTGCGATATGTGAAACAGCAGCCTGGGCTCTAATACTGATTTCAACATAAATGCCTGGGCATGAGAGTCGAGACTCAGATGCTCATGACTCATGGAATGTACTGAAATCTAAAAAATAGCAACTTCAGGATGTTGAATAGGATGCATCTATGAATATGCTAAAACAGTGTTATTCAAATTTTGGCCAGGATCCACTTGGTGGGTCGCGACCTGATGTCAGGTGGGTCGCGGAAAGTTGGGAGCAGCCAACTTGGTAACTGCAGACCTTACTCGTTATATTCCTTCTGTGAGTGTTAACAGTCTGAATTTTCAAGGTTTTTTAAAAAAATGTTTTTAGTTTAGTGCTTTTACATAATATTTTGTCCTAATCTTGCTTTCCATCAGGGATGTTTCAGTTTTACAATTGCTGTAGTCCAAGAATGCCAATTTCAGGAGTGTCATTTTATTATGTTACAATGACAGCACTTCTTGCTTAATGATGCCACTTCCTGCCACATCATCACTTCCAGATTAATGACATCACTTCTGCTGGGTCCAGACACGAGTGCCATTCTAAAAAGTGGGTCCCAGTCTAAAAAGTTTGAATACCACGATGCTAAAAATATACTGGTACCTATGAAAACAAAAATCCTTAAAATATTTTTTTAAAGTCACAGCTAGTAGCATCTCTACAGAAGAGGTGGGGGCGCTAAGTTTTGCAAGGAGCCTTACTTTGCTGTGTAAATCGCTCCTCTCTCTTGCAGTTGTAGCCAATCCTCACAGGGAAAACAATGCCTCGGCATTGCTTATTGGCTGTGGCGGCAAGGGAGAGAAGCAATTTACGCAGCAAGGTAAGGAATCTGGCAAAACGTAGCGCTCTGCCCCCCCCCCAGAGGGATGCTACTGGTCACAGATGCCCCAGGTTTGAACTTCCAGACCTATGAGGAGGGTAACCTATTCATTCCCCACAGAAGCATAATACGTCAACAGCAGATTGTGAATCTTCCCAAGAAATCTGTGACAGTGCAAAAAAATATTGAAATAATAGGTAAATTTCAGACTCCTTGATAACACAGTGATCTTATTTTTATGTTCTTGTGGGAAGACAAAAAAAATGTAGCACAACTGCTATATCCCCAGGAACATCATGTTCTTCAAAGGCCTAGAAGAATGTCTTCCACTCTGTCATTTTAATGTACATTGTAAAGG
This sequence comes from Lerista edwardsae, assembly GCA_029204185.1. Lineage (NCBI taxonomy): Eukaryota > Metazoa > Chordata > Lepidosauria > Squamata > Scincidae > Lerista > Lerista edwardsae. The sequence continues at coordinate 3,478,984 of JAJKFI010000094.1, forward strand.
GCAAGAGAGATCAAGAAACGCTGTGTTCACTAAAGGCTGCCACCTACACAACAGGCAAAAAAGTGTATAAATTACAACTATGACTTTTGGAGCATTCAGGAGGAAAAAATGTTATAAAAGTTAACGTTATAAGAGGAAGTCATAACAACTTCAGGAAAAGAAACTTGCAGGACGCTAATATTTATCTCTATTTCATCATAAAACTGTAACTCTTAAGCAACTGCAACGAACTTCTGGAAAGCGGTCAGATTGTGCCAATTTAACATTTCATGTACTCTGAAAGGAGAGAACTACTGAAGCATCTTGTACTGAAATTACTACTAAACCCAATAAAAATGGATTGGGTTCAGTATTAATTTCCACTTTTCTTGGTAGAGGTTGGATTGCTTGATTCCTCTAGGCAATAATTAAGTATTTTATATCTTCCTCAAAAGAAAGCTCCAAGGACTAATTTATCTCTTTCCAATGTGCATGTACACTATTAACTGAAAAATAATCCAAAAGACACTTGTCTATTTAATTAGACATATTAGAAAGTCAAAGAAGTTTACCGAATACTCCTAAGAAACTTTATAAATTATGCCTCTCCTTGCCACCACCCAACCAGTCTAGTAATCCAGACAAGCAAATATCACAACATGGGTGTTTCCATTCCTGGAATTAACATCTTAAAGTTGGCACTAGCACTTAACAAGTTTATTAGCCAAGTGCCCAAGTAGCACATGATTCTGGTAAATGCAAGAACTCTGCCTGCATAAAGTTACCGTGACCTGGGAAATTGGAGATAAAAAGAAACACCTACACTCTTACACAATCTATCAATGAACCTGTCTGATGCCTAAAAGAACAGCAAATTACATTAGATTTATTTGTCTGCTCTTTCCAGAAAAAAACCCACCAATATCTCACTCCCTATTTATTATATATGCATTTGCTGCACATTTTTCAATCACAGCAGTGGGCCAGGTCACATGTAATGCCAAACTATAGTCTGACAGCCTCAAGCCCCTCCACTCCATTCCTCCTCCCCCCTGCCTGCTCTAATTCAGCATCTGAATTCTTGGGTTTGGACAACTTTTAATTGTACATGAACCAGCAAATTATGGTTTATGCTTGCCCTCTAAACCTGAATTGGAAACTCATTTCAAACTATGGTTTCTGATTCTGGTTTGGACAGCACTGTCAAACACAGATATAACTGCAAACCAGAGGCAGGCAGCTTGAGCCCAAAGCACACTTGAGATACAGGTTTGGCCACTACCAACTTTTTGGAGAGTTGCAAGCCACTTAGTGCATTATGTGCTACCATCAGTGGCGGCATTCAGCCAGTACGCTGGGCGGGACTTACCTTTGACCGGCAGCCCGCCCATTGCGGAACGGTGCGTTCCGCTGCTTTCCCGCCCACCCTGGCGGGCGGGAAAGCGGCGGAACGCGCCGTTACGGGCTGCCGGTCAAAGGTAAGTCCCGCCCAGCGTACCGGCTGAATGCCGCCGCTGGCTACCCTCCTCTCTTCCAGACTGCTCTCCCTCGGCTGGTCTATTCCCACCCCAACCCACCACCTGAATTGGCAGCTTCACCCTGCCTTATGGGCAGGGCTGCCAGACGAAAACTGGGATAGAGTGCCTATACCTTTAATCATTGTATAGAAGAGGGAAGTCGAGCAGGTGCAGCTCAACACGGAAGGGTTTAAAAACCTGCCCCAATTTCCTCTTCTATACAATGATTAAAGGTATAGGCACTCTATCCCAGTTTTTATCTGGTAAGCCTACTTATGGGCAAGCCAACCTGGCTGCAAACTATGTTTTTCCTGAACAAGGAAATTAAACCAAGACTTAGAGCATGCAAGGGGACCAGAGAGGACAGAGTATGTGAGTTCCAGGATGCTAAGCCATCATTTGGCATTACAAGACAACTGGCTGATTGTCTTGAAGTGTTAAAACACTGTAATCTTATGCATACCTACTCCGAGGTAAATCCTATACAACTCAGTAGGATTCCCCTGTAAGTGTGTATAGGATTGTAGCTGACAACATTAGTTTTGTTCTTACTTTACTGTAGGAGAAGCAGACTTATTCAGTGAACTGGGCTTATTATAAAATCAATTTTGTTTATCTCTTTGCATCAGCTTAGTGATGCTAATTTTTTAAAAAAGCTGGAACCTTTTCAACAACTAGTTAACTGAACAGGAAGTATTATTCCATCTACACTGTGTGATGTTAGTGTTCCAGATGAAGATTACATTGTTCAATAATTGCAGGGTTGCTAAAGGATTGTAAGGGATCCATGGAAGCAAATCGAACACAAGAACCCTGCAGTTGTTTGAAAACTGCAGTTTTACCCCTTAGCTGGGGAACACATTGTGACTACGAATCTGGTGAAATATGATGTGTGAGCATTGTGGACACTACTGGAAAGATCTTCAAATGTCTTCCCCAGAAGCTTACAAGAGATTTTGCAGTGACAAAATCAATAATGACAAACAAGCTACCTGTGGTATGCCCAATGAACCTCTTCCATAGGCATGTTCTAGAGGAGCCGTTTTCAACCACTGTGCCGTGGCACATCGGTGGGCTGCGAGTGGTCCACAGGTGTGCCGGGGAATTTGAAAAATTATTTATTAGTAGGGCAAATGGGGAGTGTAAGCCCTCCATTGGTGGCATGGTGTGCATTATCAATTGTCAAAAAACTGGTGGTGTGCCTTGACAATTTTAATACCTTCTCAGTCTGCCATGAGATGAAAAAGGTTGAAAATGGTTGTTGTAGAGTGCACTTGCAGTTCCGACAGTTACAGTAGGCCTAGCCATCAATTGAAAGTTTGGACTACAAGTGTAAGGCCTAAATTACATAGGATAGCAGCACATTTTCAAGTGCAGGTCTGCTCATATCATGCAGTGGTGTTCCCAGAGGAAATTTTATTTTACTTAAAACAATTTATTTTACTTAAAACATATTTTTCACTTTAAAAATTAGTTCTTTAAAGTCTGTGCATGCTCCTTCACAGGAACTAAGAGTGCCCCCCCCGTCTGTTTTTTACATTACAAGTTCAGAACAGGCTACCCCCTGGCAGAAAGTATATGTTGTACCCCCAGCAGCCAGCCTAGCCTTCAAGCATTAACAGAAAGGCCAGCCTTTTGTCATCTGCTAAAGCTTAACCTCTCATTCTGTGGGAACAAAACAGCTATTGTCTGATCAAATTATACGTACAGTCAAACCTTCATTATGCTTGCCGCCAAGTGTGTATAGACTGCCATCATTTGGATCAGGAAGAAATGCTGGCCTAAGAGTTAAGCGATTAAAACAATAATTAATGTATTGAACTGTGAAACAAGGAAGCACAACTGTATGCAGGCCTTGCTCCTAGTGAAAGCAGCAGCTTGCTTTAAGAAACAGATCTTTCTTTGTTTTTCTTTTAAAGAAAAATAAAAGGGAAATGTGAAGTAGCTACTTTTAACTTGACACAGCTGAGAGTAGAAAACAAGTCTCAAGTCCAAATTAGTCTCAACAGTAGCGTGTTTTTTTTTTGTAAATGAAGGCCTGCTTCAATCACATACAAAGCAAACCACATGCATATATGGTGGTGAGGGTTCGATTTAAAGACAATAAGGTGAGTGGAGCAACCTGGGCTACATTTTTGCTTTAACAGATAAGGGAAACAATTGAGGCAATGTTGCTCCTGGTTGACCCTACAGTAACCCGGGCTAAAGGCACCCTGTACAGATGCCTTTAAAAGCAGCTTGACATATAGCTGCTCAGAAGGTGATGCTTTGCTGGCATGGAGACATGGGGTTGGAAGAAGCTTCACTTGCATAAGTGCTCCATTAGGCTGCCGTTACAAGCACAGACACGGGGTCAGCAAAACGCAGCCCTGCCTAGGTAGCTAGCTAGCTTTGGAATGTTCATTTAGATGGGCCGACATGCCGGCAAGCACTGTATTGACATGGCAGTTCCAGCACCTTTGTAAAGAGCTGCAACGAAAAAGTCCTGTATTCTTACAACATGGTCTTAAGACACACTCTCTTGGAAGAAACTGCTACTGAAATCCATGAAATCCCCATTTAAGATGGTTGGATCAAGCCATAAAAAAAAAGAGACATAATCCATCTACTGTACTTAAAGTGGAAATGTGCAGACCATTTACAGAAGCGTAGGGCTGACTCCTCTTGTAAATGAATCCAGTTACAGAAGCATAGGGCTGAATGGAGTGGAGCTCCCCTTTCAGAACAGAGTTTTCCTGCTTTCCCATTCCTGTTGCAACATTCTGAGCCCCACCCCTGAAAAATCTTCTCCTGAGGGCCAGGTGATTCTTGGGAACGATATGGAATGGACACATGGGGTTGTAACTGAAAGGGGGACATCAGAAATCCAGATGCCTCCTTGCAAAAATGGAAAATACTTTTTCTCACACAAATAGCCTTTCGGATCCAAACCACAGACACTGTGGAAGGCTTGTCATTTAATGCAACCAAGTTTGGTTGTGGGTTAAGTTTGGTTGTGAGTTAAGTTAGCACTGAAATGTAAGGAGTGAATCTTCCTCCCTTTTCCAGCATAAGCACTTCCATTGTGTATGCACCAGATCATGGCAAAATCAGGTGTTTTTGCCTACCTCCTTGTAAAGAGCAAAAGAAGGCTAGGCCATGGTTTGACTCCATTTTGTCAACATGACTCCAAACTGTGGGAAAGAGCTGAAGCTGCTAAAATACCAGCTGGTGGTAATCAGCTCCCTAATGTAATCAGGAGTGTAATTTCTTATGTGACTGCCTTTCTGCAGAAAGGTGTGAGGTCATAACTGGGGTCAGGGACACTGAACCACCAGCTTGCCATCAGGAAGGTTCCATCCAGCTAGTGCTGCAATCAGGAAGATTCTGCACAGCTGAGACCCATCACTTAAGTTGTTTATGTAACCTTTCCTGACCATTCTGTGACCTCTGAATATTGCATCACCCCATCAGGAGATGGCCGACCTTTATCGGGATTGGATAATTGATTGTGCTAGAGAGGTATAAAGATACCCAGTTTTGGGGGTACAGATGGTTCCACTTCATCAGACCTTCAGATCAGCACACAGACCATCAAGACACAATCAGCACTTCAGAGAATGCCAAACCTACAGATCGCCTTCTCTATGTCAGTCCAAGATGCCCCAGCCTGAATCTGCTGCCTACTTGGACTTGAGAAAAAGGTGAACCAGCAAGGATAGCTACCTTGCATGTACTAGGGCCTAGTCTAGTGTTAGGTAGCTAGTTGTTTTCTTATTTTAAGGTGTATCTTAGTTAAGTCTCTGTTAGTTCTTTTAAGCCTTTTCTAGTTTTGGTGACTGCTTGTTTTAATAAATTGCAGTTAATATATAAAGCTTTGTTTGAGAGTATTTGGAACCAGACTAAATTCAGTTTTGTTGCTTGGGCACCCTACCAGTTAAGCTTTATAGCTTTGGGATAGGTCCCTGTAGTAGGGGCTAGTTTTGCCTGGGGAGTTTTAAGAGTCTGTTCATTCCTCTGTTTGAGGCTATAACTCTTAGCTGTGGTCCCAGGCTGGTAGCAGAGGATGTGTGCCTTGTTGTCTTGAATTGTAAGTGCTTAAGGACACACTCTGCTGAACGTTCACAACTCATATGGGCCCTGGGCTGGTTATAGGGCATATGAGCCTGTGAATTACACTCCTTTCCAGGGGCAGCCACAATGAACCCCAAAATCATTTTATAGTCTGGCAAGAAAGCTGTTGCAAGTGGAAAGGACTATGGGGGGAAAAAAACAGGCATTCACATGCATACAACATTTATCTTGCTGAATTAATGGTCTTTGTATTAGCTATTGGGGGATGGGTTTTGTCCTGTTTTTGGACACAAAAACTGTTTTTGAACGCTCTGTGTGTTTCTGTTAAATGTTTGATGCTTTAATGCTTTCATTTTTTTTGAAGTTTTTTACTTATTGTTTGTTACATTGTACTTTCATGTTCTTGGGCGTTTGCTTTGGTATGGGAAAGGCAGGGTATACATTCTTCAAATAACTAAATAATTTTAAGATGCCTGTACTTATCAACATCTTCTTCTCGTCAGTGGAGCTAATAACTGCAATAATCTATTTGGCAGGGAGAAGAAAGGCAGCAGACTTACTCTTCCACATGTATTGGCACTTGCAGTACAGGATCTGCACAAAACAAAACAAGCAAAATGTTAAGGTCCAAGCAATTAAACGCTTTCATTGCACACCAAGTCTGCCGTTCCTGATTCAAACCGCCACTACCTTCTCTTCACAGAGATATCAAGATCTGGAGGTGTCACAGAAATTAAGGGCGCAATCCTAACCTCGAGTTAGGCCTGCACAGTTAAGCCAGCAAAGTTTGGCACAAGGGACACGGTAAAGTAAGTTTGGACTGCTCTCGGAGTCAGAGAGGACAGCACACAGATGTGCACCATCCTCCCTGGCTCCAAGAGTAGTCCAAACGTGCTTTACGGTGGCGCCTTGTGCCAGCCGAACTTTGATGGCTTAACTCCAGGTTAGGATTGCACGGTAAAAGTTTGAACACAATGGGACTTACTTCTGATTAGACATGAATAGGTCTGTACTGTCACTATGCCTCAGAAATCAGGCTAAAGGGGGGGGCACCACACCACAGTTACCTGGGAGTTTCCCAGTCCCAAAAGAGATTCCATCTTGCCTTTTCCTTGCATACATGTAGCATTTGTCACCTTGTCACATTCCCATTTCTCTCATCTCTACATTGCTCCATTATCCTCAACTTTAGCTTTGTCCCCTCCCACTATTAGAAGTTCTTTGGAGCAGAAACTTGCCTTTAAGTTACTCAGGAAAGCACCAGGTATGCTGATTGTGCTACACAAATAAAAACAGCTGTTTTAACAATGCCTTTGTACAGGGCTTCACTAATGTTTCTGAAAACTCAGGAGCTCTTCTCTTTTGTCACATGGTGATGTTCTACTGCGATTTGTAGCATGACTAAGGATAGAACACAGCCTGGTCACCTTTACCAGGAGCAGAATATTATCTATACTGCAGATTATTTAAGAAACAGAACGTCATGGGAAGAGTGGCTATGGGGACATGGAGCCCCACATCTATTAATCCAATTCTGAAGGAAACACTTCTTCTTTCTATCCAGGTTGTTTATACATTAGCTATTTTCTGTAGAATTGACATTTCTTGTGTAGCCACAAGTTCCTTCATTGGCCCTTAACTAGTCAGGGGAATGTTCCCAGCTGGGGGCAACAACTTCCCTCTTTGCATCACAGAAACTGCTTTTATGCGTCTTTGTTTTATTAAAGGTAGATTACTCCTTATCCAGACATCCAAAATCCAGACTATTTCAAAATCCAGACGTTTTTATCCAATCCTTTTTTTTTAAACTTTCTGTAGTGTGAACACTAGAAGGTCTTGTGCGCATTCCCATGTACAGGCTGTAAGTTCTATTCTCTGTTCTGTGGTGTATATCTATACAGACATTGTTGAAAAATGCCCAAGAGGCCAGCAGACACCCAAACAGGTAACAGTGAAAAGTGCAAGAGGAGGAATTTCTCATTTTATATATATGCGATTGTTCCGAAATCAAGACGCCTTTCCGTCCCAAGAAGTCCAGATAAGGGATACTTAACCTGTACTACAATCTTCAAAAAAGTAGAGCAATGGGCTATAGCTCAGAGGTTGAATACGTTTTGCATACAGGTTCAATCCCTGGGATTCTCCAGTTAAAGGTTTCTAAGCAGCAGGTCCTGGGAAACAGCAGGTCTCTGCCTGAGACCCAAGAGCTACTGCCTGGCAGAGTAGAGGATCCTGGGTAAGATGGTTCAATCTTTTCTAAGGCAACTTCATATGTTTAGATTATGCTGAATTAAAGCATCATTTTCAAATTGGATACAGGAACTGACTAACCGAGCTGATTCAGTATTCTCATATGAGTGAACAGGAAGCCACTTCAAAGAAAGAGGCAAGGAAGAAACCATTGGTAAATGTCCAGGGACACTGGGATTTTTGCTGACTGGAACTTACTTACGAGCAAGCATACATCAGACTCTTGCCTGCAGGTGATGGGCTTTGTGATACTGTCATAGAAGCGTATACAGTGTTATGGCCAAGATGCACTTTTTAAAGTGGTGCTCATCTGATATTCAGCAGTGGGAGATAAAATGTACCTCTGGAACACAGTATCTTTTCTAATGGGTGTTTGCTGGTATTTCGTCTGTATGTTTTCAGACTGTGAACCCTTTCAGATGGAGACATTTAGGGTGCAATCCTAACCTGGAGTTAGGCCCAGCACAAATCACTTGTGTCGGCCCAAGGATGTTGAAAATGCTCCGTTGAGCACATTTGCACCACTTTCGGAGTCAGGGACGTATGCCGGCCTCACTGACCTCCAAGAATGGTCCAAATGCACTTAATGGTGCATTTGCAACACTCCTGGCCCAGTACAAGTGACTTGTGCCGGCTTAACTCCAGGTTAGGATTGCTCTGTTAATTTTTTTTCTTTTTGAAAAAAAGAAAAAAAAGCTTTGTGAACTTGTTTTGTTGAAAAGTAGTACAGTATAATGGTGGTAATAATAATAATAATAATAATAAATGCTTTGTAGAATCTCCATGTTCCACCGAGAGCACTACTCTTCTGCTGTCACATGGGAGTTATCTGACAGCAGAAGAGTAGTGCTCTCAGTAGCACCTAGGAGTCCTGGTGAGAAGGTAACCCTAAACTTGTAAAGAGAATTGTTTTCCTTTCACTAAAAGCAGAGGGAAAGCAGAAATGTTATATTTCTTTTAACTGAGGGTGCATTCCTATACCCGTTCACTTGGAGTAAGACCCACTGAATTGAAAGGGGTTAGCTTTTAGGTCAATATGCACAGGACTGGGCTGCACAGTTGATTTCTCCAAGAAAAATTTTCCCCAGTATCCGTGGGTGTTCTTGTCACAAGCTGTACACATCTTGCATCTTGTTCAATTCTACAGCTTGCAAATGGAAAACATGCTTAAGGCATGCACACCTGTAAGGAATAATTCTACAGGAAAGACAGATTTTTTTCAGTCTGTTACAGCAGACTGAAATAGCAGTACTGTGAATGAAGAAAACAGACGTACATGCCAACGATGTCTACCTCACACAAACAAAATGATGCAAGAGCAAAGAAACAAGAGAACAGGCAATCCTCTTACAGAGAGGCTCTGTGCTGCTTTGCACAAGATAATTCTTCTCACATAAAAGAGTTGCCATTTTTCTCAGGCAGGCCTTGATTAAATCTCCCACACAGACACAGACACACACACACACACTTTGGGTGCAATCCTAAACTGAGTTAGGCCAGCATAAGCTAAGCGCCAGCAAAGTTTGGCCAGCACAAGGGACACGGTAAAGTATGTTTGGACCACTGTTGGAGTCAGAGAGGCCAGCACACAGATGTGCGCCATCCTTTCTGACTCTGAGAGTGAGCCAAACACGCTTTATGGTGGCCCTTGTGCTGACCAAACTTCGCTGATTTAGCTTATGCCGGCCTAACTCCAGTTTAGGATTGCGCTCTAAATCTCCATGCTAGAGAAATAGGGATTTGTTGATTTTTTTTTTGCCTGTCAAGCTGTTTGAAGGTGCAAACTATGTACATGGTTATCTGTAGGAAATCAAACACCTTAAGCGCAATGAACACACAAGCCTATTTTGCCATGTGCGCACAGAGCACAGCCTGTGACCTACTCTGCTTGTTCACTATGTGAACAAAACAGACAATGGTGGTATTTGTCTCACAGTGAGTGCACATAGCATTCTCGTAACATAGAAGGGATACCCATATAGGAAACAGTCACATGCATGAATTGTCGATCTTTACAAACCCAGGATCAATTTCAATCCCAGCCTGCAACACAGAGCCTGTTTTTTTAAAGTTGTTCGCTATATGTCCATTTGTTTCTTCTTTAAATGCTTTCTTCCTTCCAATGGTGCAACATCTCACCTAACATCAGTGCAGAAACTGGCCCTGCTCCTGCCACCCAAGGAGGGCCATGAAATAGTGTGGCAGAAGTGCAGCCGCTTTGCCAAATCACACAGGCAGCTTCCAGTGCAAATCAGGCTCTAGCCCCACCCCCACCCTTGAGAGGCAGAGAAACTGCATGAACTAGATCTCTATGCCAAATTCCGCCAAGGGAGTTGGGAGCCATGTACAGTAAGTGGCTGCGGGGGTGGGGAAAAGGTCGTGTCCCCCAGGGTGGTGGGAACCGCTACTCTATGGGATTGGGCACTCAGAGTCTATGGCTCACATTAGGAAACTATCTGCATGGTGGAAGAGAAAGTTTTGCGCCACTCCTCCATCATACTATTTTAATACCATCCCTGGCTGTGGATGTATGTGGGTGTAAACCATGAGACTGACAGCCGAGTGTAAAGCAGTCCAGAGACACCGGAAGCAGCATGGCTGCCACAGATTACATTTATGGACAGCAAGAGCGGTGCGCCTAGTCGACATAACAGTCCAAGTTCTTAATTTCTATTGAACACTTGACATCTCCAAAGTATCCTTTGTTAAAAGCACTGGCGCTAGACAACACTGCCAAGGAGAACGTCGTTCAAAGATGAAAAGAAAATAGGCACTATTTTTTTTATAAAAAAAAAATTGCCTTTCTAAATTATTAGCCATCTGTGTGGGAAATAGTACAGGTTAGGGATTCCTTTTGAAGCAAGAAGTCTAAAGGCACAATCCAACCTGGAGTTAGGCCAGCACAGTTAAGCCAGCAATGTTTGGCTGGCACAAGGGACACAGTACAGTATGTGTGGACCTCTCTCGGAGTCAGAGAGGCCAGCCCACAGACATGTGCCATTACCCCTGACTCTGAGATTGGTCCACAGGTGCTTTACGGTGACCCTTGTGCCAGCCAAACTTTGCTGGCCTAACTGTGCCGGCCTAAATCCAGGTTAGGATTGCACTTTAAACATCACAATAAAGATAATCCCTCAATGATTTGTTCTTTGCTCAAAATACATGTGGTTTGGTTGGGTTTTTTTTACCATTGGTATCTTTTCCTCCTGCACCTGTTGGATTATGGGTTCTTTTCTATTTTGTGGTGCTGCCCTCTTCCTCTTCTAAGTGAGTTCCTCTAAAGTATGAAAACAGCAGCAAGACTCATGCTAGAGGATGTTCATGTTGTAGCATGTAGTTATCATTCATACAGGATAGAACTACACTACTGTGCAGGTATCATTATTGGCTGCATAGTGGAGTGCATGATTTCAAACAGCAGCGCCAGAAGGACTCCAGCAACACAGAATGTTTTCCTGAAGAAGCACTGCCCATCCTTAACAGAGTTGGCTTTGGGCAGCTTCCACAATAATTCCTTTCTATATATTCTTAGTTATTATTTAACACTCACTCACTCACTCACTCACACACACCCTGAACACAAATAATTACTCATAAATTACCACAAGCAAAATAATTACGTAAAACCACTTGGCCTCCCAAATTCTGGTAAATTTTAGAAATCAAGGAAGGTTATTTTTATTTGAATTTTGACACTTTAAGACACACAAAAACTCATGTTTCTCACAGCACAATCATAACATTGCCCTAAGCCTGCTCATACCCTTTGTGCCGGCTCCCAAGCATGACGAACGTGCCGTAAAGCACGTTCATGGCTACTCAGGAGCAGGCTAGACCAGCACAAGGATGTGCGCTAGCCTAGCAGTGCCGGACCTGCACACAGAGAAGAAAGGTTTGGTCTGGCCTGGGCAGACTAGCAGAGAGGGGCTGTCATGTAGAAGGTGGCGGGAGGGTGTGACGGGGATGGGATGGGGTGATTTTAGGCAGGGGGAGGTAAGCCTAGGAGGTGGATTGGGTCTGGGACAGGAGCGGGACTGGCTGTGGCAGTCCAGGCTAGATCCTAACCCCCATCCAGCATTACACAGGCTGCTTGGATTTGAACGCACAAAATCACGGGCGCTGATTCAAGCAGCCCCATAGGGCTGACTGGTGCACAATATGGGGTAAAGAGAAGACAATTTTCTTACTCTGAGTAGCGCCCCAGCCTGGTCCTACCTCGCCCTGGATTCAGTGCAGGCAACTCAGCCTGCCAGTTCCAGCATAAATTAGGATTGCACCCTTAGTTGTCATGAAAAATAATGTCTAAGAAATATACATTGGTAGAATGATGGCGTTTTGGATTCTAAAGACAGACTAAGAAACCTGCAAAAGGGCTTCAACATACAGGCCATGCACTGTCCAACCTGTCACCCTGATTAGCATTAGACAATTATTGCTAACAGTCTTATATCCTGTAGCATGGTGGAACATGTGTTCCGTGCCTGTTCCAATTGCCTTACGGCAGTTGTGAAAACCACTCTGACAGAGCACAAAGTCATGCGCTGCTAGAGCTCTGGTGGGAAGGTTGGAGCTTTCCCACACACACTCTTGGACACGCGAGGCAGGTAGGATAGTGGGGAAGTAGCTGGATTGGGTCCAGGAAGGGGGTAGTTTTGGCAGCCACCGAATCCTTGTCCGCTTCCCGGACCCAATCCTGTGCCGCAGAACCACATGGACCTGAGTTAATTCACTAGTGCAGGGTCTGAGCAGACCCCCATGCTGGGGAGAAGAAATATTCCTTTACCCAGAAGGGACCTCCACAACTGCCCCCTCCCGCATAATGCAACAGTAGCCATTTTGGCGTTGCTACACTGGTGGTGGGATTAGGGTTCCTTTAGGTCTGTAAAAGGAATGAAGACAGAGGAACCACATTCTATTTACAGTCAACTGGGTTTTAAGAAGAAAGGAGCAAGCACAAGGTGGGTGGTTATCAAGCATCCGAGAAGAGAGAAAAGGTTATAGGTAGTACCTGTGTTAAGTTCAGCTTGTGCTTAAGGCAAGTAAGCACCTGACTTTACAAGCTGTCTTGATGAACTGATTAGGGACAGAAATTTATCATCTAGAAGGAAACAAGCTGCTCAGAAAGAAAGTTCAAAGCCAACTTCAAGTAATGGCCACAACAGGCTTCTCTGTCAAGGTGAGCATTGAGGAGCTCCTCTTCCTGAAAGGGTCATCAATTCCACTTGACATCAGCAGCAGACTGAACATTTAAAATACCCAACTTAGATTTTAAACATCTCCTGGCCCCTACTTGATTGTGGCAGGTTACTTTGCCTTTATCACCATAGGATTTAAACAAAAAACCTAGGAATTGCTCTGCTGGGTCAAAATAAAGGGTCTTATGAAGATAACCATTATCTACATTTATCTCTGGCATTTCTAATCAGAGGTTTACTACCTTTGAATAGAACTTTTGACAATTAAACTTAAGACACTGTGAAATAGCTATTTTTCAAAATATATAAAAAAACTAAATTAGTGTCCGTGGCTGTATTTGAGGGTAATTCACTTCATGTTAATTATGTGCTCCATGAACCTTTATTTGTCTTGACCCTACTGCAAAATGTATTTCATTAGATAAGTTTAAAGTTTTGAGAGAGTGACTTCCTCTCTATTTGCGCCACTCCTCACAATTCATTTTCCCTAAGAAACACATTTGGCTCAATACTGGGCCACATTTACTGAAAATAATGCCAACAAGATACTGCAAACTCTGCAGCAGGTCCTGCCTTCCCACACTCTTCTCCCTTTCAGGTCTGATTTGCCCCCCTACCCACGGCCTGCCCACCCCTCTGCTCCATCCCACCCTCTCCCCACCCTCCCGCTCTGCTATCTGGCAAGAGCTGAGCTGCTCCATGCTGAGGCCTGCACTGGCACCAGTGGGATGGTGCAGGCCTTCCTGCCAGTGATAGTAACTCCTACACTTTCACAACGTGCTTTAGAGCATGTTTATAACAGCTTGTGCTGGTGGAGCAGTCAGTGCAAACTGCGTGTAGAATTGTGCTGACAATCTACAGTATCAAACATAAATCAGAGATGTGGCAAAAAAAAAAAAGAGGAGAGTTATGTTTTCAAGTATATACAGAAAGCACTATAGTAGTAGTAGTAGTAGTAAGGCAACACTGCAGCTTAAGCACTACCCTGTAAGCATTACCAGGCTCTCCATGCAGCACTTCACTGTCCACTGTGACAATCAAGGACTCAGCGGGTCTTTCCCGCTCCTCCTTGTCAGTAGAGATGCAAGGGACTGAATCTGGGCCCTCCTTCATGGAAAGCATGGACTGTATCACTGAGCCTTTCCTTATTACATGCCAATTCCCTATATAGAGCAGACACACAACAGAGTGCCTTGTGGCAACAACAGGCTCAAAATCTTTGTAACCAGTTTCTGTACTTACCATGAAAAGAAAAATGTTGCCGTTTTCCCAGGGCTGGTCCCCGAGGCCCCTTGTTTTCTGCATTTCAAGTATCACTCAGCTTGGAAAGATTCCTGCCACAAGTAAAGGCACTCTTTGCCTGTTTATTACATGTCTGCTCTGTAATTCACACATGTTGTTAGCCTTGTCTAGACAAACACAAGCATGTGTCAGAAACGTCTACTGTAATCTTTCAAGATTACAAGCTTTCAAAAAACTGTAGCCTCTGAAGCAGAGATGAAAATTGTCAACACAAAGGTAACTGAAGATAACAGTACAATATTGCCCTGAGCAAGCTTATATAGGGCCTTCTTTCTCAGATTGAACGGCTTATTATTAGCATGAATCTGGATAGATTTAGATATTCCAAATTTTGCATGATGTGATGGCTTTGGTTGTCACTCCTCTATAATGGGATCCCAGTAAAACTGTGTCATCTGAAAAGGAGGCCAACACACAATGATGTCAAAGGCTATCATGTCTTCAGAAGCTAGTCCTTTTGCAAGTCACCTAAAGCATTCACAGGAGTCCTTCTGAGCACAGAAAAAACCTGGCTGTCATATTCCATTCTTCAGCATATACATAGCAAAATGTGTTCTGACAGTCCATTTTTACAGGTCAACAGCTATCATGGCCAAAAACCTTACATACTGTACATATTCCTTTTCAAAGTTTCTTATTATCTGGAACATAGAGAGAATCAATATACAAACTAATACTGAATTTCAGGTTTTTCAAGGAATACCTAGAATAAGAGGTATCTGCTTACCATCAGGGTAAGTTATGTCAAAAGGTCAGAGTAAATTTTTTTCCCAACTCCAGTTACCACACCCATAGAAACTAGTTTGACACGGTCCTTTACTACAACCACTACACTGGCATGGGACTTATTCTATTCCATTCCTTCCCAGTATTCGAAGCCTTTGAAACTGAAGCATGCTGCAGCCTAAATAAACCCCATCCTGTATTTTTGCTTTGGTCATGTGGCTGGAATGCTGGGAATTGGCATGGAAGGGATTCTGTCACAACTAAAAACTTGTTTCTCTCTTTGATTGGCTATGAGGTGAACTTCAAAGTGCCCCAACTTGCCTCAAGGTTTAGGAGCTCCTGCCTTCTTCACAGCAATCCCATGCAGTACTGAGACAGCAATCCTCACCCTTTTTTTTCGTTTTAAAATTTTTATTTTTTTAACAAATTAATAACAAAAAAAGAAACTACAAAGTGATTTTTTTATTATATATTGTGCCTAAAATTTACTGCATCCTAACCTGGAATTAGGCTGGCACAGTTAGGCCAGCACAGTCAGGGCAGCACAGGTTTGCCAACACAAGGGACACCGTAAAGTATGTTTAGACCACTCTCAAAGTCAGAGAGGCCAGCACATAGACGTGCACCATCCTCCCTGACTCAGAGAGTGGTCCAAACACACTTTACGGTGTCCCTTGTGCCAGCCAAACTTTGCTGGCCTAATTGTGCTGGCCTAACTCTAGGTTCGGATTGCGCCCTGAATGTCTGGTACAATTATGTTCTCTATTGTTGCAGTTGGGGCATTTTGGCAGGCAGGGACTCAATGGGGATCACGAGACAGTTTGGTGCCTTTTGAAAGAACTTCTTTAAGAGACTGGGAGGCAGCATGAATCCTGGAACTGTTCCTTATCTGGATGGGAAGGCACACCCTGAGGTGAAGACAGAGGCTTACCAAAAGCTCCTTGTCCTGTGCAATCCTGCCTCAGCCCTTCCCAAGTCAAACCTGACTGCTGGGTCACTGTAAGCTTTACAGGCAGTCTCTGCCTATTCTTCACTCAGGCGTCTCAATGCTTTTCAGCATTCTGTTACACTGCAATCTGTTTTTCCTCCAAACTGTGTGCCTGAGGCCCAAATCCTAACCAACCTTCCAGCACTGACATAGCTGTGCC
This sequence comes from Lerista edwardsae, assembly GCA_029204185.1. NCBI lineage: Eukaryota > Metazoa > Chordata > Lepidosauria > Squamata > Scincidae > Lerista > Lerista edwardsae. The sequence continues at coordinate 3,495,154 of JAJKFI010000094.1, forward strand.
ACTGGGGGCATAACCTGGAGTAGGCCAGCAATGTTTGGCTGGCATAAGGGCCACCATAAAACGTGTTTGAACTATTCTTGGAGTCAGGGAAGATGGTGCACGTCTGTCTGCTGGCCTCTCTGACTCCAAGAGTGGTCCAAACATACTTTACTGTGTCCCTTGTGCCAGCCAAACTTTGCTGGCCTAACTGTGCCAGCCTAACTCCAGGCTAGGATTGGGCTCTGTGGCATGTGCTGCATCCTGCAGTGGAGTAGTAGTCAGGGATACCTCCTCAAAGAAGGGGAATGTTTGTTCCCTTACCTCGGACACCTGAACAACAGAACAACTAGAAGATGTGGAGATGACGCAGAAGCATAATGAATCATGTCAGCATAGAAGGGATACAGCATCTGACTGTTTGTTTTGCTTCTGCTATCTGGCTCAATGGGCTCTTGCAGTAGTTCACAATAAAAGTGATTTCACTGAAAAGGATTAAAGGCACAACCCTAGCCTGGAGTTAGGAACTTGTCCTGGTCCAGGAGTGTCACAAATGTGCCATAAAGCATGTCTTAACCATAAAGCACGTTTGACCACTCTCAGAGTCAGGGAGGGCTGCTCATGTCCATGCGCCAGTGTACGCGACTCGGAGGGTGGTACAAATGCACTTTATGGCGCATTTGCAACACTTCTGGGCAGGCACATGTCCCTTGTGCTGGACCAGGTTAGGATTGTACCCTATATATACAATACTTTCATATGTGTTGCGTTGGCCCTGCACTCTTCTAAAAGTGCTGTAAGGCACTTCTGCGTCACTGCAAGTGGTGCTGCGCTGATGCTGCCAGAGGGTAAACTGCCCTCACACTGGCCAAGTTCAGAACAGGACAGAGAGGGTGTTCTGGTAAGGTAGGGCAGTCTGGGGAAGGAGCCCAGATCCAGAAGTTAAACCCCGCCCCCTGGGCTGCACAACCCTGATCCTGCTCTGCGACTAAATAGCTGGTGAGGGTCTGAGCAGCTCCATAGGGGTGGCTGGTGCTTACCCCAGACTTTGTCCCCTTGCCCTGTGGAGGCTCCAGCGGCCTCCCACCTTGCGCTGGATATAGCGCAGGAAGGCTAGCCAGCCAACCTGTTTCAGCACAGGTTGGGACTGAGCCTTATGTTTCATTGGGAGCATTTTAAAATGCAAATCTTGCAAAATACTGTAGGCGCTTTTCCAAACTTTTTTTTGGTATTTTAAATAGGTACTCCTAATTTTATTGACTCTGAATGTTCTATTCAGTTTACAGATCTGTGGTTTTTACTGTACATGGAAGCAAATGAATGAGTATTAAGTACATTACAATACAAGGACTGTGAAGATTGCATGCAGATAAGGATCCAGATTAACGCCACAAACGCAATGACATTTTACAGAACTGGATGATCCAGTTTAACTGTTCCAACGTACCAATGATATTTTGCAATACATTTCCTTTAAAACTAAGAGTAGTAATTTAAGTACCTTGAGTTGCTTTCCATGTCAGTGCTAACTGCAAGTTCATCAGCCCATCTCAGTGGAATCTCTTGCCCTTTATTATTGTTCATCTAAATAACCTAAACACAAAAAGGAAAAAAAGGATCATTTGGGTTTTGCTACTTGAGTTATACACATTGCTAGATTTGATGGTTATGTGCAGATGAACAAATGAAGATTCTGATAGCCCGGTCTCAAACCAAGTAATAACATTTCCAGGTAAAATATTTTCAACCATTAAAAAAAACATTGGTTATTTTCATAACCAATTTGTGGTTGCTAATTTTATTTATATTCAAAATGCAATGACACAAACAGTTCAGCAAAATCAAGATCTGTGGTAAGTAGCTCTATCAAAAATGGAGGTTTCCTTTTATTTAAAGATGAGTGAAACAGAGTTAGCCCATTGAGGGCACAATCCTAACCAACTTTACAGCACTGACATAGCTGTGCCAATGGGGCATATTCTGCATTCTGCAGTAGAATAGTAGTCATGGAGGCCTCCGCAAGGTAAGGGAATATTTTGTTCTTTGACCTCTGACCTGCATTGCCCTTACCCCAGGGCTGGAAAATTGGTTAGGATTGCACCCTTAAATACCTCTACTTACTTTAAACAAAAACCCTCTTCACAGAGACCTCTTATCTTTAGTGGGTAAAATATATATTTTTAAAGGCAGGTCTTATCTGAGAGATATAACAAGTACATCCAGATGGCAGCTTCCCACATGCCTTGTCAGGAAATAGTTACAACCTATCTGGGTACACAGAGACTGTACTTGATCAGACACCCATGCAGACTGGTGGGTAATTGCATTCAGCACATCAAAACAGCAGAAATCAGAAGCTCCTGAGCCAATGCACCCAAACTCTTAAGCCAGGGCCACTTGGCCTTTATTGAAGACTGGTGACAGATTGTCACAAATCATTACACTGGTCCCAGCCCAGCCCAACATGGAGAGTAATTTCCACTGAAATTAATCAGCAACACATTTAATGTCTGGAAGTTGCACCTACAATGATAATACCAGCCTAAATGCTTTGAGGAGCTAAAAGAAGATATCAGATCACATAAAACTCTGCAGATCGGATGAAGTAATGTGTAACCATATGTACTTCCTTGCAAGCAGTGGTGTCGCTACTGGGGGCGGGGGGGCCACCCCGGGTGCAAGGCCATGGGGGTGTCCCAAGAGGCCCAACCAAGATGGTGGCAGGGCTGCACTAGGCACTGTGGTGGCGAGCTCTTCTTCAAGCTGCCCCAGCGCCTGGCGTCAGAAGGGCTGCCTGGGGCAGCGAGCAGATGAGCTTGCGAGGCTTCGCAGGCGCCTCTGCAAGGAGCTCCAAGCCACCCCAGCGCCCAGGCTCAGAAGGGCGAGGGCGAGGCATTGCTGGCGGCGAGCTCGAGGCGTTGCAGGCGCCTCTGCAAGGAGCTCCAAGCCGCCCCAATGCCCAGCCTTGGAAGGGCTGCCTGGGGCAGCGAGCAGATGAGCTCGCTTCCAAGGCTTTGCTGACTTTCAAGACTGGGTTCCTAGGCATCCTTCTGGGGTGCATGGGTTCCACGTGGGCAGCCTGCAGGAGCACGCTGCAGCAGGTTGCAGTGTCTGCCACTGTGAATCCCACTACAAAGGTAATGCTTGGAAACTGCTTTTGCAAGAGATCTCCCCACCCCCCACCCCGCCTTCCCTCTGTATTTTTTTTAATGCGCTTTGGATTGGCTTTGGAGTAGTTTGAAAAGAGATCCCCCCCTTTAATTCCTTTTTTTAAATGTGGTTTGGATTTTTCCCCACCATCTCTTTCCCTCTATTTTTTGAATGTGCTTGGCTTTGGTTTGTAAGAGATCTTTTCCCCTTCCCTCTGTTTTTTTTAAAATGTGGTATGGGCTGTTGATCTTTCCCCACCATCACTTTCCCTCCATTTTTTTTTGAATGTGCTTAGACTGGCTTTGAAGTGATTTAATTTGTGAAGATATCTTCCCTCCGTTTTTTTTTAATGTGCTTTGGGCTGATTTGTAATATAAGGAGATCTTCCTCTCCCCCTTTGTTTCCATTAGTTCTGAGCTTAAAACTGTTTTTGAACTGTTTTTTGAACTGAAGTTGAACTGGTCTGTATGACTGTATCAAAGAACCGGTCTGTTTCAAAGTGGGAGAGAAGAAAAAGGTTCTGGTGATGTTTCTGATCTGTGTGCTTATTTTTCAAAAAGTTCCTTGTGTCCCTGCAAATAAATTCTCCAGTGCCGTGTACATGGGTTGTTCTTGTGAGAAGTTATTGTTTGTGATATAGTCCATCAGTGGTTATTATACATGATGGCTATATTGAACCTCTAGATGCAAGGGGCAGTATGTAATTGAGTACTATTTGCAGGGGAGCAATAGTAGAGGAGGGCACTGACATTCATCCATTGCTTTTTGGGAAACAGTCACTGCATTTACTTTCTGTCCATTATTATTCATTTCATTTCATGACTATTACTGTCTCTTAGCCTAACCTATCTCAGAGGGTTGAGGAGGGGAGGAACTATGCATATGCCCCTGAGCTGCTTGGAGGAAGGATGGTATAAAATGTGAAAAATATAAATAAATAAATAAATAATTTTGTCCGTGGGGTGGGGGTATCAAAAATTTATGAGCCCCAGGTGTCAGATGACCTAGCTATACCACTGCTTGCAAGGATGGCTCCCAAAATCAATAGGATTTACTTCCAAGTAAACATGCGCAGAATCATCTTGCTAGAAATGTAGCCAGATTTTCCAGTATTTGAAACAGCTTCCAAGATTATGTTGACTTTACAGTTTAAAAAAGTTAGTGAAAAGGACAAGATGACATCCCATATTCACCTTCTTTTAAAGTCCACTTGATTGACCCTGTCCTTTTGCTGACCGCATGTAAACTCCCATCAAGAGTTGAAACAAACAACAATGTCTCTGGAAGAGTTACTGAACTGGCATTCCCACAGCTCTGGAAAAGAAATAAAGAAATCACACAGTTACTTTATTGTTGATGAAGTTAAATTATGGCAAAAGGTAAAACAAGCATAAATTGCAACTTTTAGCCCTTCTAAACAACGATGTGCATTGTGTTTGCATGCACATATCTTCAGTTCAGACATTACAAGATGCATAAGGTTGACATGCTGCAAAAACATGGGGATTTTTTGCTTTTACCAATGGCATGTGGAACACTCCTTTTGCTACAAGTACAGCAGGCACCAGGAGGCATATTTTAATACTTAACACTAACTTACGTTCTTCTGTATTCTAAGGCAGTGGTTCTCAAACATTTTAGCACCAGGATCCACCTTTTAGAATGACTATCTGTCCAGGACTCACCAGAAGTGCTGTCATGGCCGCATTGTCATGGCCGGCAATGGTGCCGGCATTGTGACACCAGAACCTGCTGCTTTCCTGAGAATGCAGCAATAAATTGGGTTACTTCTCAGCCATGTTTCAATAGCAAACAGGCAGTGCAATCCTAGCACTCCTGCTGAGTTGATGCTACATCATAGTGTCGACGCGACACAATGAGCGCTGCAGGGGCGCCAATCGGCACCCCCACTTCAGCGCTCGAGCATCGGGACTGGTGCTGCCAGAAGCACCGATCCTGTTGCGCCCACACCGAGCCTCTCTTGCGGCTGGTGCAAGGGAGGTGGTGCGAGGGAGGCACCATGCCAAGATGGCATGGGGATTGGTGGGGGGAGGGCGGGGCATGGGCGGGCTTGGGAAGCAGCCATAAGGCCGCTTCCCAATTGGGAGGCTGCGTGGTCCCGATTCAGACTGTGCAGTCTCCTCAGATCTGTGCCTGCTATTTAGCAGGTGCAGATCTGAGGAGCGCATAGGGGAGGCTAGCGCCTCCCCTACGGGAAGGGAGTGCATGTTCCCTTGCCATGGGGAGGCTCCAGCCTCTCCTGAATAGCACAGGATGCGACGCTGGCCCGTCAGCCTCACTGGTCCAGCGCTACTCAGGATTGTGCTCTGAATCACAACACAAACAAAATAACCACACAGCTCTCTCCCTTTCCAGTGTCCCTTCCTCCCATATTTTCAATTACAGCTGCACCAGGTGCTATGTGACCCACCTGAAATTAGCTTGTGACTCTCAAACACTGTTCTAAGGAACCAGTATATCTTCTCATTATGCAAGCACTTTTTGAAAAACCTTAATATGTTTATGAAAGTGTTTTGTCTACTAATCTTATGGAGTAATTCTAAGCCAGTCTACTAAGAATTGTTAAATGGCGCTTACTTCTAGACAAGCATGCATAAGACTGCAATCTTATTCCCACTTATTTGAGAATAAATCTCACTGAATTCAGTAATGTTTATTTCTGCATTGGATTGTGGTGCACATGTAGGGTGTTTCTTCCCTCCCCATAACTTAAGTTTCAGAGTATGCATGTATACGAATGGATACTTTTTCCTTTTATTTATTGTTAAGGCTGATGGTAATTTCTATTTAATTTTTTGCACATAAAGCTTAAATCAGACCTATTATTATCTCCAAGTAATAGTAATCACCAGCATGGAAGCATGGCATTTGTTGGTATGAAGAGAGAGCATGAATGCCGTTTTGCCCCTCTTTTTCAAGGGGAAGAGTAACTGCATGCTTGTATGACATGCACGTATTTTCTTCCCTAAACTTTTAAGTATACTTAATTTGACTTTATTTTACACAAACCATACATTCTATGCATAGAATAGAATAGAATAGAATAGAATAGAATAGAATTTTATTGGCCATACATGGAATTTCACCATACATGGAATTTTACTTCGGCTCAAAAGCTCTCACATATACCTTAAACTAATAAATTATACCATCACATTAACAAACCCCCACTAACTCTAAACTTATCCAAATCAAAACCAAAACATCAACATAATCAGCTATTTGGTAGCCCAATAGCACGGGGGGAAAAACTTTCTTGTGCCTGGTTGTTTTAATATACCATGTCCTATAATGACATCCAGAGGGAAGAAGTTCAAACAGATTACAAGCAGGGTGATAGTGATCAGCAACAATCCTCTCTGCTCTTTTCCTCATCTGAGCAATATATAAATCGTCCATAGAGGGCAAGCTGACTCTTATTATTCTTTTTGCAGTCTTGACTGTCCTTTGGAGTCTATTCTTATCCTGTTTAGTCACTGAACCAAACCAGATCGTTATAGAATTAGAAAGAACAGATTCAATGATTCCTCTATAAACTGAATCAACAGCTCTTGAGGCAGGTTAAATTTGGTGCAAAAAATACATCTTCTGCTGTGCTTTCTTAATAATGGAACTGATGTTAGCTGACCATTGCAAGTCATGGGAAATTATAGAACCCAGAAATTTGAAGGTCTCCACCACTAATACCATACTACCACATATGGTCAGCAGAGATAAGGTAGAGGAGCGCCTTCTAAAATCTATTACTATCTCCACTGTTTTTAGTGTATTCAGTTCCAGATTGTTATATCCACACCAAAGGGCAAGCTGTTCAACCTCCCATCTGTATGCAGATTCATCGCCATCATGAATAAGACCGATTTGTTGTATCATCTGCAAACTTCAGAATTTTAACAGAGGGATCCACTGAGGTACAGTCATTCATGTAAAGAGAAAACAGCAACAGGGAGAGAACACATCCCTGAGGAGCTCCTGTACTAGTTGTTTGAGAGTTGGACATGATTTTCCCCTGCCTCACCCGTTGCTTCCTGTCTGTCAAAAAGCTGGTTATCCATTGGCAGACATGAGCAGGTACAGAGAGCTGGATCAGTTTAGAATAAAGAGTAGCTGGAATAATGGTGTTAAACGCTGAGCTGAAATCCACAAAAAGGACCCATACATAGGTCCCTGAAGAATCCAGATGTTGCAAGATATAATGCAGTGCCATATTGACAGTATCGTCCACTGACCTATTTGCTCGATAGGCAAATTGCAAAGGATCCAGTAACTGGTCAGTGATGTCTTCCAAGTAGGCCAGCACTAACCTCTCAAAGATCATCAACACAGATGTCAAAGGAACAGGTTATAATCATTCAGCTCCTTAATAGAAGCTTTCTTAGGTACCGGAATAATGATAGAATGTTTAAAACAAGAAAGAAGTCTACACAACTCCAATGACAAATCAAAAATCTGGGTTAGAAGGGGGGCAGTTGTACAGCACAAACTTTAAATCTTTATAGCGCATCTATACGGCATGAGTTGAAATTTTCTGACAATTGCTAAATTTTTTCCTTTTGTTTTAAAGAACAGCCCCAAATTACCAATAGAGTCAACACCACAGAACATTCACGACCAGAGCTGTTTTATAGACTGCCATGAAACAAAGTCCTCACAGTGGGTTCTGTATCATTCTGAGAGATGCAACTAGTTTCATGTTGCTTGCAATAGTAACTTAAGGTTTAAATATACTTCTGAAACTTCCAAAACATGACAAGTGGCTAAGCACTACAACACAGATATTAAACAATCTGTTTAATGATAACTAAAGACCTGCAGAAAAGTATGTATTTTCACAGGAATCTGACTCATATTGAATTAGAGCACTGGTTCATCTAGGTCAGTGTACTGTCAACGCATAAGACTGGAAGGGGCTCTCTGGAGTTTCAGATGGAAATGTTTCCTTGTCCTATCTGGAGATATTGGGGATAGAATGTGGATACAATCTGCGTACAGAGCATGTCCTCTACCACTGAGCCACAACTCTTCTGTGATAACAAGGTAAGTTTTCAGAATAAATCAAATAAACCTTTCTTGGGTAAACAGTATTAAGCGGTTCAGCACATGTGATATATTTCACACAGAATCCAAATGGAGACATACCACTTGCATTGCCTTGAAGGCCAATACAGGTTAATTATCCCTTATCCATACTGCTTGGGACAGAAAGGTGTCTGGATCTTGGATTTGTCTGGATGTTGGAATAACTGCATGCATATAATGAGAAATGCCCTTTTGTTACCCATTTGGGTGTTAGTTGACCTCCTTGACATTTTTCAACAATGTCTGTATAGGCACAGAGTAAAGAATAGAACTTACAGCCTGTACATGGGAATGAGCACAAGACCTTCTTTCTCTAGAAAGTGAAGAAAGACTTGGAAGTGAAGAAAGACTTGGAAGTGAAGAAAGACTTTCTGAATTTCAGAATAGTCTGGATTTTGGATGCCCAGATAAGGGGTCATCCACCTGTACAATACATGCAAGTACTATATTCTGCTGAGATCAAGAATATGCACACTAGTGTTGTGCTGTCCACGCTTCTGAAATGCCATAAAATCCAGACATTAATTGGGACAAGGCTTACTGAACTTATATAACATGTATGAACTTTGAACATCTGAAAAGTATTAGGTAAAGTAAATTTCAAAAGGAAAAGTCAAAGCTTTATTTATTTATTTAGCACCATGCTTGTGTTCTACAAAACAACATATGTAGAACACACGCATCCCTGCCCCAAGGAGCTTACATTCACTATGACATCATCTGAAATACTGGTTTTTTAAAAAACTGTTGGCAGAGTTGTAAAATCATGAAAGTGTTTCATTTTCTAACTAGCTTAGCAAATCATAATACAGAGGAGTAAAGGTGGTGCAATAACAGCAAAACCACATGTGGTGTTTTTTGAAGTTGCCAGTAGAAATTCTGGCCTTGTGAACTCTTTAGCTTAAGGTATATTCATCATATTTATGATTACTGTCAATACCATGATATGCTTATTGGGTCAGCTTCTATTGGACAGATATAAATTTCAAGAGTAACATTTTTCATGTCCCAATCCTATCCCTGGGAATTAGCTGTGCAAGACATGATCCGTCAATGCAGAGGACTCCACCACCGGAAGGCAGCTTCCACCGATGGATGCACACCTAACGCCAGTGTAATATCCCTGAAACCCTGTGCTGAAGCAACCCTGTCACCAACTGGCCACCAGCAGAACTCCATTGGCACTGAGGGCATTCCCCGGAAGTTTCTTGGGTGTGTTGTGGGTGGGGTGGCACAGGCTCGGCAGCACCAAATCCTATCCACACACCACAAGGCAGACACACCCTGTTCTGCTACTATACTCCAGCCACAGACCCAGCAAAGATTAGAGGAGTCACATGGGAGGCATGCATATGTTACAAGCACCAAAAAAGCACAACACCCTCTAACATCTCAAACCACCCTCTCACCCCATAGAGCATAGGATATGGCATAACTCTAGCAGCCAATCAATTAACACCAATCCTACCATATAAGCCCAGCTATGGCACCCACACCCTCAGAGTCCCAAAAGTGTGGACAGAGGGAAGTATACAGCCTCACTGAAGCAAGCAATGGAGCCCAGCCATCCCTAGCCTGGTCACTGACCTACTTCTCCTTCCTGCACCACAGGACCCTCCTGTGGCTTTGCAAACTCCATGGCATACAGCAAACTGACTAGTGCTACCAGCCTGCACTGGCACCCATGACACAGAAGTATGTTGGATAGCGTGCAATGGCACACTGGCCACCCTACCCGTGCGTGTTTCCTTTTGAGATGCCACTCTCCCAGGGATCCAGTGCAATGAAAGCTATGCATAATAATAAACAGAAATGAAACAATACACATGTGCGGTCTTGTCCTTAGGGAGAAAGGGACCCCACCTCCTTTTCCCCAGCAAGCCTCAGGAAGACTCACCACTGCTGCAGTGGCAGTGCCTGTGGGCACAGGGTACCATATGACCCACGGATCTGGTGCAGTACTATCAGTACACGTCTATGCAATGGGACTCACCGCAGGTATACATGTATGGGATTGCAGCCTGTGTTGGCAGCCTGCAACATGTGGCATTGTCGGTGCCATCCCAGGCATGTCCAGTCAGATGGACATCCTACCTACTGAGTTCAATGGCACTTGCACCCTGGGCAGGCTGCATAGGATTGTGACCAGTGGTGTCATCCAAATGATTTAGGAACAGGTACTCACTTTTGATTGGCACTTGTCGGGGCCCGCCCACCAGAAGTGACATCATAAGCCGGAAGTGATGTCATGAGTGCTGCCATGGATGTGATCATGTTTGTAATAACTTCAGCTTATGGTTAGTGTTGATTTAACTTCTATTGCTTTGCTTTCTAGAGATGTGTACATAAATATTTTGCTTCAACTGTTCCCTGGTTAAATAGCAGGGGCCAGCTTCGAGTGGGCGGGGCCAGCTCAACTTCAAGGAACCGGTACTCGCGTAGTGGTGCGTAGTGGGTGCATGACATCACTGATTGTGACTCTTAACACACTGTCCTGAGCACTAGCTCCACTGAATACAATGGGGCTCACTTCTGGGTAGGCATCAAGGGATTGTACAATGTCTGTTGGTTACACTCAGCTCTCTGTGCACTTCATGGCTTGATTCCTATGCTGTCTCTCTGCACACACAGCTTGGTCACTAGCCTTGCGAAACTCAGCTGCCATGCTGTCTTCGCACACGCGCGGCTCGGTTGCTGCACCAGCAGTGTCTTTTGTTTCGCAGTGCCCCCCCTTTTTTTTGCCATGCCTTGCTTGGTTTGTTCCTTCCCTGTTTAAGAATTGGCGGCCCTTGCCTTAAGCTTTCCCTTGGGACATGGCAGAGCTGCCAGCATAGGATTTGACTTGTGCTGCACTGGCATTCCTATGCCATTTGTGTAGAAGTTTTGACTGTTAACCAGTCTAAATATTTTTTAAAAAAAATTATCAGTAATCCTGTGAAACTTGCCATATACTACTAGGCATCATTATGGAGACAACTGATTAGTCATATACGTTAATGTAATGATATCCAACCAGACACTTCATCTATCGGTCAAAGTGATATAAAGGGGGAATCTTCCCAGATAACACAGATTTGGCTCTGCCCTTCTCTTTCCACATTTCCTGTTTCAAATGAAAAATCTGCTTTGTCAGCAGAACCTTATTTTCAAGAAACATATCGCTTAGCACTTTGGCAGAATACAATCATATTTTTTTTCTCCAAATTGAACTGAATCTCTCAAGGGAATCATTCTCAAATTGCGTGCTAATGGATCCAAACTATTCAGCTGTGTAAGACACTTGCAAAGTTCCACACTCTCTCCACTGCCAAAGAGATGTAAACAGGACCTTTACAAACTCGTAGTGAAAAGAGCAAGCCAACTTACTCATGGATTCACAGAGGGAGGCAGCAGAAACAGGATGCAAAAATCCTGGCTGTTAACTGTTTAACTACAGAGTACAGTGACTTCTGTTTGTATAGTTTCATCTGCCGACTCAAGGTCACGCCTAAAAGGCATGATCAGAAGCCTGTGAAGGAGCTACTCTTGGTAACTTAAAAAGATTTTCTCTATTTGGCTAACCAACACTCCTGCACCTCCAATGGTATCCACACAGACTGCTCATTTTAGGCTTCAAGCATATTTTTATAGCATAAAAGTCCTAATGAAGCACTTCCTGACTTATAGAAAACAAATTGGTAAAGTGAGACTATCACACAAAACTTTTCCATTTGTAACAACTGTCAAACAAGCAATAAAGCATATGGGTCATTCCCACTCTGCAGAAATAAATCTCCCCCCCCTCTTCACCTATGAGAAGAAAATGTCATCCAGCCAGTAGTTATTTATTTTGGCTAGGGGCCCCTGCTTGAGGTCTAGCTGACAATATTTACCAGCAGAAACAGAGGAAGGGCAATGTGTATTTTTCAAGAAACAATTCTGAAGTTGAGCAACTGCTCAACCATTCCAGTATCGGTTAATAAAATGTTAACCTAGGAAATCACTTAAAGTGTGTTAAAAGGAGTGATGTAAGATTTGGAAAATGTGCAGTTGCTCACATATAGTTATCCTACTTTGGGCTACAAAAAAGTTGGTTGGGGGGGGTGGAGAAAGTGTAGGCACATTTCCTTTGTGTTCTGATGCAACTTTCCCACAAGTTCAGCAACCAGAGTATCATTTCTAAGCATTTCCCCTGTTTAGCAGGGAATAGGTTTGCTATTCACCTCCTTACTACTAATATTTAACAAGAGTTCATGAAGCCTGAACGCCCCTTGAGATACAATGCTATATCAGTGAATGCCAAACTTCTTCCTTTATATTTAAAGAATTTTCCAAGACAATTACAGAATTTGGAAGAGAGATTCCATGCGATGCAGTATATGCGATCTGCATATTCTCAAATTAAATGGTCAAAACATTCCCCTGTGGGAGCTGTAAACTGGACCCTGATGAAAAACCATTTGTTCACCTGATAATTTTGTTGACATTCCCAGCACCAGTCCATTTACCCTGGTTCACATCCTGCAGCACAACTAGTTATTTTCTTTTTATTAAAACAATGAAGGGGATGACAAGATTTGATTAATTAGATATTGGTTTTTTTCTAACAATAATACTTAACATTTATACAGTGCTTTCTGGGCATGTAAAGTGTTTCACATGTATGTGATCAGTATGTGTATATGAACCAATATGGACCACAATGCCAGTCAACTGTCTCTGCAGAGACACAAATAAAACCATAAAGCTTCTGGGTTGGCACTTGCTTATAGAGGGCACAACCATAACAGAGTTAGGCCGGCACGAGGGACTTGTGTCGGCCCAAAAGTGTCACGAATGCACCATAAAGCTCATTGGCACCACTCTCAGAGTTACAGGAGGGCTTAACTCCATTGCACCTTCAGACTGTGAAGATAATTTGCAATGCATGTAAAGTGATTATCTTCCAATGCAACAACAACAACAAAAAGGCTGGATTTTGATTTTATGCATGGCAAGCATATGCAGATTCAGTAAGGCCACAACATGTTGTCTTTCATTTTTGCATCTAGAACATGTATCAGGAGGACCCCTGTATTTAGGGATGCAGGATAAGAATTTAAAATTCAGGGACAAGCATTGTGTTTGCAGAATTCTGGATTATGCAAACAGCAGCATGATTATATTGTGAGGATTTTTTTAAAGATGTATCTGCATGCTACAGCAAGATAAAGCACACACAATGACAAAGCTCATGTGATCCATCAGTTTTTAGAGCTACTTCAGATACCCAAGCAAATGGGCATGAAACATCCCCTAAGGGCAGAATCCTAACCTGGAGTTAGGCTGGCACAGTTAGGCCAGCAAAATTTGGCCGGCACAAGGGGAACCATAAAGCATGTTTGGACCATTCTCTGAGTCAGGGAAAATGGAGCACGTCTGTGTGCTGGCCTCTCTGACTCTGAGAGTGGGCCAAACATACTTTATGGTAGTCCTTGAAACTTTGCTGGCCTAACTATGCCAGCCTAACTCCAGGTTAGATAAGTGATATAGACAGGTTCATAATTATTAGTTTTAATATTGTTTTAAAGCATACACAAAAAATCCTTACGTATTATTCCTATTAGAAAACTGTATTCTTTTAGAGCGCAATCCTAAACTGGAGTTAGGCCGGCATAAACTAAGCCAGCAAAGTTTGGCCAGCACAAGGGCCACCATAAACTACTCTCGGAGTCAGGGAGGATGGCTCACGTCTGTGTGCTGGCCTCTCTGACTCCAAGAGTGGTCCAAACATACTTTATGGTGCCTCTTGTGCTGGCCAAACTTTGCTGGCTTAGCTTATGCCATCCTAACTCAATTTAGGATTGCACCCTCAGTAACAATATGCACTTGAATTGTGAAATGAGAGAAGGATAACATTTTATAAGCAGAGAAAGAAAGAGCGATAAAAATACAAGTGGGAGGGGAAAACTGGTATGGGGGGTTTGGGTGAAGAGAGCAAGGAGGAAGGATGAACATACAGGCATGCTCTGGTATCCACTGGGGTTCCAGACTCCCCTGTGGATACCTGAAACCGTTGATATTGGGGATGTCTTTTTAAAGATAGGGGAACATCAGATGTTTTGCTGTAACAAGGTAAAAAAAAGAGATTTGTTTAATGTTCCACTATCTTTTTGATAGGCATCCCAGTACCCACGGATAACTGAAACAGTGGATATGAATCAGTGGATACTAAGGCACACCTGTACTGTATAGCTAAATGATGAAAATAACAGAAGCAAGAAAACAAATAAAAAGATGTCCAAATTCATGGGTGTCTAAATTCATATACAGTGACCTTTTTCAAGGAATAACAGGGGTTTTTCCATGTAGAAAGACATACAACTAAAATCCTGTTGAGTAAGAGCAATATGTCCATTAATGTACAGCTAGATAATTGCCATGTTCGTAACAATGATGGGCAAAATGTGTTACTAGGATACAACTTAGGAAGAAACCATTACTTTGATCTTCTAAGCCTCATTTTCCAGGCAATCTGGGTCACAGCCCAAGAGCACACAGAATGCACAGAAGATTTTAAAGGAAGCATTATGAGGATCAGAAAGGGAATTGTTATTTTGAGGCAAGCTAACTTTGCCTAGGATAGCTCTCAAAATGAATCCCCTCCTTTCTAATGATTTGGAGAAGTTAATATTACTCTTCTTTCAAACTACTCCTTTGGCCTTCACATGCATTGTCATCCTGTATCTCATTTGCTACCCATGTTTTCTGAGCAAGATGCTTCAGAATGCAAAGTTAGCCAGGGAACTCATCATGTGCAAGAAGCCTCAGCAACCCTCAACTGTTTTCTTGCTACACAACTGATTCCAACATTGCCACATCTTCGGAGGATGGGCAGCAAACATGGAAGGTTTTCAGATAAAACCATCAGTAACAGGAAGCACCATCTGCCATGTCAACAGACAATACACATGCAAGATGTGCCTTCTAGCATCAGTCTGTTAATAGACATTAATCCTATCAAACTTTGTGCTGCAGAAATCTAAAAACCCAATACCTGTTAGATTTAAACAACAGAGAGAAAAATTCATTCTGGAATACCCAAATCTGACACTGTTCTCATGGCCAATACAAGGATACACCTCTTCTATCACTACTTTCTATCACTACCAGTTTTTCCAGCTTTTATGGAAAAAGGTTTCTTATGTCCAGAAAGAAGCATTGCTTTAAGAACACCTCTAATCAGAGTCTTCCATCTCAGTACTTTGCTTTTCACGCAGAAAGCAGTTGCTTCCCTCTGCATTTATAACACGACATGAAAAATTAAGAAAACTTCTGTAAATGTTTCCCCCTATAACAGGCATCCAGGAAAATCATTTTGCCTTCGTGATTCAGGACCCCTCTGTCCTGATTCCTCTCAAAGAAGAAGAAAAAAGATTTGTGTGTTACTGATCAATACACATCAACAAGCTACTGCTAAATATTATTTATTGCTACACACTTGAACAATACTGAATATTTTATTTCATTGAAGTTACTTTTTTATATGCTTTAGCATAGCATATATATGACAAGCACAATCAGAATATGGGTCCCCAAGCCACATCCGATCCACCAACATGTTCTGACCAGCCTGCTAAGACCAGCAGCAGTATAATTAGTGATCCCCCCCCCAGCCCACCTCCACACACCTTCCACCTGCTGGCTAGAGTAACTGCTGCACTGGGTGGCTCTTGCTGAGAGCGAGAGAGAGAGAGAGAGCAGCTCCATGATTATAAATATTTTCTCCCATTACGAAAATTATGCCTAATATATAGTTTTCAATACTATACTATATAATTATAATATATAATATAATTTTCTATAATCAGTCTGATTTGGCCCATCATAAGATCAAGAACTGAACGATGCGGCCCTGGCAGAAGGAAGTTTGGGGATTCTGAATACGTTGCAACTGTTCAAGCAAACATTTCCATCACACATCTTTTTCTTTGCTACGAAGTGTCCTACACATATGACCTTGCTGAGGTGTTCCCCCACAAAAGAAGCGCAACACAGAAGTTGAAGAAAACAGGGCCATCATTTATTGAAATTACATGCAATGCTGGGCGCCAACTGGCAGATACAGCAGGTCCTAACTAGACTCCACCCCCCCCACCCCAATGCGGGCACCTAACTAGTAGGAGACTAACTACTAGGAGTATCAGACTATGAGAAAGAGTACAAGCTGTTTGTAAACAAAAAAAAATTGAATTATGGAAATTGTAACAACAAAATTGCACGTCATTACATCCAAGTTTGCTAGGTCTGCATATAACAAGAACTGGCTTGTATATGCCCATGTATCTAACAACAATTGCTGACCATTAACCATCCTGATAAAAGGAATTTACACTCAGTTGCCACCAACCTACTATGTAAAGACAGGCAGCCCAATCCTAAGCTGCTCGGCCCTCAAAGGAGCAGCGGTGTTAAAATGGCTACTGTTGCATCCAGTGAGATCCGCCATCAGAGGCTCCGCAGGGGAAGGGGCGCTGGCACAGCAATTGGCTTCCTCAAGTCTGCGGCAGCTGTTTTGCCAGCGCAGACTTGAGCACCTCCGGCATGGCGGTTAGGATTCAGCGGTGGAGGACACCACCAGCCCCACTCCCTACCCAGTTCCACCCCCTCCCCACCCCAAAGGAGCACACTGCTGGCAGCAGGGGGACTTATTACCTGGCGGCTCCATGCTGGGTCCTACTGGTGCTAGCCCAGCGCCAGCATTAAGCGCATACCACTGGCGCTAGAAGTGCCTTATGGCACTTTTGCAACACCGGTGCTGGCAGTACAAGCATACCACCAGTGCTGAGGCGCATAGGAGTGGGCCCTCAATCTCTTCACTAGGAAATCCAGGTTGTTTTAGTGGCCTGGATGCCTTTGACCAACTTCATCTGGAAAAAGAACACAACTTTTCCATCAGAAACAAATCTACCTGGTAGGCCACCGTTCATTTCGTTGTAATGCAAGGATAGAACCTGGGATGCATTCTGCATGGAACTGCCAATGTTGAGCGCTTAGAAGCTTGACTTTAGCTAGCTTGAATTCTGCTTTTGAACTTTGAAGCCATAAAAGGCTTGAGCTCATCAGCTTAATGTCCCGTCCCCCCCCCCCACACACAAATATTTTCAGAGCTACCCCACAATTCTGGGACTCCATTCCCTTAAGAGAGTCATTAAGCCTCAAATATCTTCAAAAGCATTCTCTGGCCCACCTTATCCTGGTGGGCTAGCAATTGAGACTAACACTCGAGGGAACTGTGATTTTAACTTTCTTTTCTATTCCTCTTTGGGCATTTTATTTTACTTGGATATTTTTCAAAGGAGATTCAAATGTCATTATACATGCAGCCAAAACACACAAGCTAGCTGTAGAACTCCAGCAGCTCATGTTTTCTATTTGTATGATGTGTCCACATTTGCATCTACACAGCTCAGTGGCAACATGTATGACTGAAGCCATGACCCTTGTGTGCACCTCAAAATTAGTCACTGAATCCAGGGAAACTTACTTTTGAGAAAACACACACAGGACTGGACTGAGGAGTGCCGTTGGCAATTCTACAATATATGTGCAGCCTGATCCTATTCCACAGAAATGAGCCATGGAGTTCAATGGGGCAAAACTTAAATATTCTGACTGATTCCAAGAATTTTTTCAGCATATTTACTCGGAGCATTTGGAATGGAATGGGATAAAATTCTAAGCAAATGAACAAACACAACAGTTGGAGCAGGCTGCCAAATGCTACCCACTTAAATAAGGATGCAAATGGACTTTCCTAATGTGGGCTTTGTTGTGCTTCATTACTAAAAGCCCAAGGCTACAAATGTTCCACCTGTTCTACAACAGGGCCATGCCATGGCCACAACCCCACTGGGAATACACTGTCCCATCCGACATTCACTTAAAAACCAGGAGTCTGATATTTACAACAGCAAGTCAAGGAAGTTATTTATCAGAAGTGCATTCATAACCTTTAACTAAAACTCAAGGGAAGGCAATTATTCAAAACTTGATCAAGTTTCACAGTGTCCCTACCAATTAAAGATTCAAGCGTTCTGTTTCCTTATTCATTCTGTCTGCAAACAAGTTCCAGACCTATAAGCCTCTACCATTTCCTCTATATACATCATTTTAAATTACCCTTAACTGTCACAGGCACAATCTAGGAGAACGGGCTTTTAGATAAGACAGAAACCATCAGAAGTGGTTATGAAGCCTAATGCTCAGATTTCAAAACCAAAACATCTCCACCCACAAGGGGCAATCATTGCATTAAAAGCATAGCTGCACGTGGATGACTCCTGCTTCATGTTCAAGAAGTTACTATGGACAGTCTTACAGCCTAATCCTATGAATGTCTACTCAGAACTAAGGGCCTGATCCTATCTGGTCCAGAGCCGGTGGTAAGCCCTTACCACCACCACCACCAGCATCACAAAAGTTATGTAAGTAACTAATAGCGCCAGTGGTAAGGGCTTATCACCGGCGCTGGGCACGCACCAGTAGGTGCTTAGTCTTGGCATCCAGAGGATCTGATGCCACGCTGCCTGGCGATAAGTTTCATTCAGGGCAGGGGGAGGGTGGAGCTGGGTGGGGGAGGGGCAGAGTAGGCCCAGGCAGGTGTGGGACAGTTGTGGCCTCCACCACAGCATCCTATCCTCCATAACGGGTGGTGTGGCTGGACACGGAGATTCGCAAGTCTGCAACGCAAATAGTCGGCACAGACTTAAGGAGGCTCATTGCCAGGTCAGCGCCTTTACCAGGGGAAGGGGACGAACATCTCCTTCCCCCGAGGAGCCTCCTACAGCTGCCGCAGCACCCATAGAATGCAGAGGTAGCTGTTTTGGCACCGCTGCTCCTACAAGGGCCAAGCAGTTTAGGATTGGGCTAATTGCTGGGAGAAAGAGAAACTCTGCAAGTGTAATTAATCTCATGCATCTCAGAATCCAGATCTCTTGTCAGCCCAATTTATAAAATCAAACAACTGACTGACGACAACATATTTTGCTACTAGCTAATAAAATAATCTTAATAGCTCATGTTTGGCACATGATAGTGATTATTCTAATCACTATTACTGAGCCATATACTTTAACCATGAGTATTAAAATTCTGCAGTCTATTAAAAGGCCTGAAGTCAATAGTCTGGCTTGTGAAGTCCAATTAAATGCACACAACCTTCCTGTCCCAGAATCTCTCTCCTGTTTGTCTCCTACCAGCCTGTCCCTAATGCCTGTCTTCAATGTCCTCCGTCCTTCCCCTTCCTGTTCTTCCTTCCCATCTACATGCATCTCATACATGTGCTACCCACCAGTCACTCACTCAAAGAGTGCACTCCTAACCTGGAGTTAGGCTGGCACAGTTAGGCCAGCAAAGTTTGGCCGGCATAAGGGACACCATAAAGCACATTTGGACCACTTTCAGAGTTAGGGAGGATGGCACACCTCTGTGTGCTGGCCTCTCTGACTCAGAGAATGGTCCAAACGCGCTTTACGGTGTCCCTTGTGCCAGCCAAACTTTGCTGGCCTAATTGTGCCAGCCTAACTCCAGGTTAGGATTGTGCCAACCATCTCTTCCATGCATCATCTCTCTTTTGCTATCATTCAACTTTCCTCACCTCCCTGGCCATGGGTGCGCACTGTTCATTCGACATTTTACTACCACCAGCACAATACAGTACAAACGTGCATTATAAAAAAAATTGTCTCTATTTCAAGTCTGTGTTATCACTTCTATAAGATTGAAGTGTTTGGATTTTGAACACTTAAATCATGTTTTCATTTTGTTACATAACAGTAAGCATTTCCATTTTAACTTTCTACAAACACCCCAGACTTTTCTAGGAAATGTCAAATCAAGATATAAAAGTCCAGCACATTGCTTATCAAGTCTTCTGTAGCACATCATGCTTCCTTTTATGCTAGTTACCACAAAGAGAGCAGGAGGCACACAAAACCAATCTGATTTCCTGAGATTCAAAGATAGCAAGCCCATGTAAAGCATTTCAGGTTTATATTCTTAATGGTTGGTTAATTCTTTGAATTTGCCGTAATTCATACCACTAAGATATATCAAGACCAAAGAAGTCAATGCAGAGGAGGCCTGCAGAACGTCATATAGGAGATGCTAAAACATGAGATTCTTCCACTAGCAGTGTAAAGCAGTACAGTCCTAACTACTTCTGAACACTACCATCTGCTGTATGTACACCTCAGGCCACAGTTGTGCCTAAATCCTGTTAAAATCAATTACTAATCATGATTAACATGTTCTATTGGTTTCAACGTGTTATTTACTTGCCTGAGATCAGTGAATTCTGCTAACATAAATAAAAGCAGCAGCTTTAAAAAGTTATTTTTAAACCTCCAATATTGTGAGGTTGAATTATTAATATTTGTGCAAGTTCTACAACCTAGAATGCATTCAGAGTTCTTGTAGTAAATGAGTCAACAGTGTGATATTTCCTGCAAATAGCAACCTTCTCATAATCTAGCATTTTTCAATTTATTTTAAAGTATTTCTACCTCTTATGGTACCTTTGAGGAGCTATAATTTGTGATAAATGGATTTTCTAACTAGACATTTGATTTTATTCTGCCATGTTTCTGTTTGTTTCATTGTACTTTACTGTTGTTTAACTGTTTCGGTAAATTGCCTGGAGAAATTTTTAACCTGGATATAAATCCAAGAAACAAAATTATACAGAGCAGAAGTGCTTTGAAACCTGAAGGTAAAACAACAAAGTCTAAACTCATCCTTCCAAATGTCATGATTTCTAGACAAATACTAAAATTTGAGAGATGTTCATGGATAGTTTATATGTTTTAATGTAATAAAATGAAAATGTTATTTATTATATGCAACCAAAACGTATGTTAACGGTGACTCCATGTCATGTTTGCCGTGGCTATCAGTACTGAACAAGTTGTTTTTCAGGGCTTGAAAGCTGCATTTAGGACATAATGAACCAGCAAGGATTAGGGGTGGCAATTCTTAAGTATGAATTCTAACCAACAGTACAACACAATGGAAATAGAAGCGTGTTCCAGGAACCTATACACTAATTATTACCAGAATGAGTATCAAAAATATTGTGAACCAGCTACTGTCACCGAAGCCTTAGTCCAGCCTCAGAAACAGCAGGCAGACCATTAATATTAAACAGCAGCATCCAGCAGGAGAGAACCCCTGTCAAGCAAACACCCAGCCTATGTGTGATGTGTGGGCTGATCTAAGTCATTATTGAAATCATCCAGAAATAGGTCAATTAAAATTACTTATGTAAACCAAAACGCTCCATTTGACTATTTAGATACTTCTTAAATAAAAGTTCTGTACACACTCAGAACCTGATCCTGAATTGCCCGGCTCCTGTAGGAGTAGTGGTACCAAAATGGTAACCGCTGCATCCTGCGGGAGTTGGGCAGTTGCCGGAGGCTCCTCGGGAGAAGGGGACATTCATCCCTTTCACCCGGGGAAAGCCCTGCCACCTGCAATGGGACTATTCAGCTCACTGCTGGCTATTTTGCTGGCAGTGAATTGAGCAGCCCCATGTCGGGCTGCCTAAGCCACTGCAAGGGATAAGATCCGGCGGTGGAAGCCACCACCAGGTCTCATCCCCTTGTGGCCCACTCCTCCCCTCCCCACCTGGTTCTTCCCCCTCCCCACCTCCCACACCAAATGGGCTTACCATGACCTAATGGTCCAGTCATGACTGACTGTAGGGGGCAGTGCTCATCTCCGTTTCTAAGCCTGTACAGCCAGCATTTGTCCAAGGACAAGCTTCCGTGGTCATGTGGCCAGCATGACTATACGCCGTAGAGCACAGAACGCCATTAGAAAATATGTATTGTACCCTTAAAAATTTCAAGAGGCAGGCAGGAACTGAAACCAATGGAGGAAACAGCAGCTTCATTTTCCAATATCATGCTCACTCTCAGGCAAATATTTAGGAAGTGGAATTGTGGGCAGACTCACCTGCACCATTTAAGCTGCTGGATTTTTTTGTTTTGTTTGCTGACTGTATGAAATTGAATTTGAGCAAGTCAACTGTGCCTTAGAAGAGAGGAAACTGTACTCCATTTTGTCCCTTTGCCTATAGCCAGGGTGCAAATATACCCTTGGAGTGCTCCAGTGAGCAGAAGCAATCACCAAGCAGGTGTGCCAAAATCTAGAACTGGATAAACACAAGGATGGACCCTAGCACAAAAACGTCTAGTGGTAGCCTTACAGAGGCAACAGTACCCTGGGAATGGAACACCAAATCACAAAATTGGACTGTTAGTCCAAATGAACTAAACTGTCATGGTACCAGTGAATGACTGCAACTTTACCAATAACAAATCTCTCAAGACATTTTAAGTATTGGCAAAAGCTCATAACAAGTAAACCCAAACAAGTTCAAGTTTTCAGTCAGAGCTAGGTCTGTTCAGATGATATTCTTACCCACTCTTCCGGGATTAAACTCAGGGGAAACTGGAAGCACACTTTGGGGTCTCCCATTCTCTGGAAATAAGGGAACAACAAAATCTAGATATCCACAGGTTATTTGATCATGGGATCCCCCTGACCCTGAAAGAGGAAATCTGTTTTCTTTGTAGGTTCAGGGCCCAATCCTGAGCCCTACAGTGTGGGTGGCATGAGCTTATTACCTGTGCTGCTGTCACAAAAGCTGGTGTAAGGCACCACCAACACTGGTAGTAAGCCATTACCGCCAGCACTGGTTCAGTAGCAGTCCTGTGCACCTGGCAGCAGCTGCGCAACACTGGCGACCAGGCAGCTCACTCTCGCAAGGGATGCGCACTTTCCGGGTGGGGTGGGAGGACAGAACTGGGCAGGAAAGGGGCGGAGGGGGGATGGGACCGATGGTGACCTTCCCCACTAGATCATATCCTCCATGTCAGGCTGCACTGCCCAATACAGAGGCCCTCACCTCTGCACCAACCAAACTGCCAGCACAGAAGTGGGGCGACCCATTGCATGCCCATTACTGCAGAGGAAGGGGACAAACGAAGGGATGTCACTGGATGCAGTGGTAGCCATTTGGCTACCATGGTGCCCATGGAGGCCAGGCAGCTCAGGATTGGGCTGTCCTTCTCGGACAATCAGGGAAACCATAAAGGGAGACCCGCTCAGGACATCGCGTTTTGGTGATTCACTGTTCCACTGTAGAAGCAAGTGGGGAAAGTTAGAAAAATAAGGCGCATATGCATAAAAGTCTGCTCCCAATATCATTCCAAAGCAGAGAAATTAACTAAGTGCCTTCCGTAATTAGATGCAATAAGAAAAAAGACAGGCTGAATGGGTTAACTCCTAATCTAAGATTTCATCTTGTTTTCTTTGTGTGCCCAAACGTCTTATTATCTTGAACAGAATGTAGGGTCAGGCTGTACAGTCACATTTGCAAATATTTTACTGAATTTAGTCTCTGATCTTGCCTCAATTAACTTTGATGAGAGCACTGAATTGGCTTCGACAGCTGAAGCATAAATTGTGTTCCCGGGAGCTAGCGCTGGACATATGGTAAGGCAAAACATGTTTAAGAGAGCTTCCACACAATAACACAAGCAACCAGCAGGATCATCATATATACCCTATGATTCATGGAGCTTATTTTGTCAGCTAGTGCTCTAATTACATTGCTAGGTTACAGGCTGATAGCGTGCGTAGTTTAAAAAAAAAAAACAAGTCGCTAAAATGCTTCATGGAGAGGGAACAGTTATTTCTATAGTACTGTACAGTATTATTTAAGTTTAAAGGGAGGCAGTCAGAAGTAAATGGCGCACGTTTCCAGTGAAAGCCACAATCATTCTAGGAACTCGGATGCAATCGCTGTTCTTTCAACCTCAGTATTATTTTGTTTTAATTTAATTACACATCATCTCTATCCTCCCCCGCCCAAGTCTGCTCAGGGAGGTACAGGTGAAGCATCTCCTTTTTATTCTCATAGCCTCCTTGTGAAATAGGTTAGTAGTGAGTCACTGAAAGGAGATCATCACCTAATGAGGTTTTCAGCTAAGCTGCAATTTGAACTCAGGCCCCAAGTTCAATTCAAGCTCAAAGCATGGTCTGCTAGAGCAGGAGGCTCCAAACTCCTGCTGGACCCTGTGCCTCCCTGATCCTTCCACAGCATCAACAGCAGTTCACATCCTGCCAGAGAAGCTGCGAACAGCCCCAACTACAGCTCCCAGGGGTCATTGCGGCCAGCTTCTTCCGGGGTCTGCTGCCCCAGCAAGACGCACCCCTAGCGTTCCACACATGGGCAGCTGGCCACTACAATCCTGGGAGCTGTAGTTGGGGTCATTTGCGGCTTCCCCAGCAGAATGTGAAGTACCGTACACGCAGGGGAAGATTTTCCCGGCCACAGTGGTCTCCAGTTTGCTAGAACTAGAGATTCTCTCCTGTACAGGTTCTCATATACGAATGAGCTATGATGACCCTATGTGTGTTTACCCAAGAGAAAGCCCTACAGAACCCAATCTGTCTTTCTTACAAGTAGGTATGCATAGGATTGATCTATATGTCTCCATGTACAATATGAATTCAGTTCCATTACAGTGAGAGCCCTCTTTGCTGCAAACAAGACAGGTGTCCTACATACACACAAATCAGGTTCTCCAGATTCTGCCTATCTCCATGCACTTACAAGTTCACTTTGACAAAATTCCAGGCAAAGTGAAGCACCAATCAGCTCCTATTCAAAAGTTGGATGGCACCAAACTCTTAATTTATATGCGTAGTTAAAGTCTTTTTGTAGAATCAACAAGAGCAGAAAAGGAAATAGGACAATATATGGGGGCCTCTGCAAAGGAATATGTTCTTGGTGCTAATTTTAGGTGCAAGGAGCTGGTTCCGTTTTCGCTGAAATCCAGTAGAGAACTTGCTGCTTCCTCTGCTCAAATGTAATGGCTCTTTGCCAAGAACCCTTGAAACAGCAGCCAAACTCCAACAGCAGACATTACAGTGCCATCCTAGAGAGCATGGAAGTTGACAGAGCACAGTCTGATGTATGTGTCCCATGAATACTGGTTTACCAGGGCTGCAAGGAATCACAAATAAATGAATTTGGGATGTGCATCAAAACCCCATGTTATAAGAACATGCTTTATAATACCTGGTCTACCTAGCCCAGCACTGTCTGCTCCTGGTTGGCTGTAGTTCTCTAGGGACATGGGCACTTTCCCAGTTGTATTATCTGAACGCTTTGAAGTGGAGATGTTGGGAACTGAAAATGGAGGAAATGTATTTTTCCAAAGAAAGCTTGTGTTCTACCAGAGAATCTTCACACACACCCCGATGAGCCAGGCAGGGCATTCAGTTACAGCCCAATTCTAACTAACTTTCCAGCACTGATGTGGGGGCAGAAAGTGAGGCAGCACCCCCCCCCACTGGGATTCTTTGAAAAGTGCCACTGCCACACCTGTGGCAAAGCAATCCAGACCCAGGGCTGGAGCAGGAAGGCTGACACGCCTGCCCCATATCTAGCCTGGGGCTCGGAGATGCTGCTGTGCTACCCTGGGAAAGGGGAAAATATTCCTCTACCCCAGGTAGCACGTAATGGCCTCGATGGGGTTACTCAGAACTGTGTTGCCAAAATTGGCAGTGGAACTCTGAGCGGTCAAATTTGGGCCACCTAGGCCAGGAATGAGTTTAGGATCCAGCCCAAAATCCAGATACTGGCCCCCTCCTCCTCCCTGGGCTGACTCGCCCATAGCCCCCCCCGCCATTCTCCACCCTCCCTCCACCCCATTCTGCCCTTTCCCCTGCCCCACCTCTCGCCACCCACCTGGAGTCCCTGTGCTGACCTTACCTTTGGGCCTCTGGGTCCTGGAGGCGGAAAACAGAGGCTTCCCCCTGGAGGCCTAACTCCCTCCAAAATGGCACAAATGCGCTTTACGGCGCGTTTCCAACCTGACTGGGCCAGCACAAGGGATTTGTGCCAGCTCCGGGAGAGGGTTTGGATCATGCTTTGAGTGTGCAAACACAAAACCCACACACTCTGGAGTGCATGGGTTGTGAGTGTTTGCACAATCACAGGTGGGGCGGCAATGCCTCGCCTTCTGCCCCCACATCAAACACCTCTGATGCAGTGCGCAGCATGGCTACATCAGTGCTGGAAAGTTGGATAAGTTTGGGCTGTTTGACTTTTATAGTCATTTAACTTCTTGGCTCTGAACAATAATGGCAATAATGAACAATAAAGGAGTACACACACATATTGCAAGCATAGACTCCTTTTAAGAATGCAATTAGCTGTCAGGGCTTCCTCCAAGAAGCCCTAGGAATTGTAGTTGTGTGGATACAGAGAATGCTGCATTAGAAATCCTAGTCACCCAATAGAACAGTAGTTACTTATAGAATTGTAGAACATCAGGGGAGAGGAAGGGGAAGACACAGAAACATTCAGATGAAAACAGAAGTCAAGACCCAGTATAGAAAAAAATAATTCCTTTCTCTCCTATCAATTTTATCCTTTAGATTTTCTCTTTTAGGGCACAATCCTAACCAACTTGCCAGCACTGACACAGCTGTGCCAGTGGAGCATGTGCTGCATCCAGCAGTTGGGGGGAAGTCACAGAGGCCTCCTCAAGGTAAGGGAATGTTTGTTCCCTTATCTTGAAGCTGCACTGCTATGCCCTTAACCTGATGCTGGAAAGTTGGTTAGGATTGCACCCTTAGAATGATGACTGAAATCATGTTAATTGCATTTTCAGGCTATCGGTGTCTAGCTTTTCTTTAGAATATGTTTCTAAGCTATATTGGTAAGCTGAACAAATATTAGCTTCCCTTCTAGTTTACCAGTGTTTTTATTACTTCCAAAGGGTTTTGTTTTTCTCTGATAAGCTAATAGCAGAAAAGAAATATTTAAGTCCCTTAGGATATAGCAGATGACAGCTCCATGTCTGGGTATATTTGTAATTCTTGCTTGAATGCAAATTAAAAGCCCCTTATGTGCACCCTTGGGCACATGCTGTCCACTCATAGCATGGGTTTTGCACATGGAAGGACTGCTGACTGTCAAAGATAAAAGGTGGTCCTTGACCCCTTTGTACAGAGCGGTGTGGTAAGGGGAGGGGAGGCTGCGGGAAGGAACATTTATAATTTCTACCTTTTTTGTCATTCGTATACCAAATGGTAGTATTTCAAGTGCTAAAAGATGTATCGAGCATACATACACCTGTACGGCAATTTCTAGCATATCACCGATTTGGCTCACAGTTCCACATACTACACATTCTGGCAGGTGCAACGTGACAGTGCCCGCAACCTTCCAGCCAGGTCTTCCACCCTTCAACATTTGCTGCTGGCACCTAGGGAGCGTTCAGGAAGCACATGTTTTATAAGTAAGTAATCAAACTGAAATCAAAGGTAAACTTACTCTGTAGAATATCTTTCAAGATAGCTTGTATATTTGTATTTTGCAAAATGTTCAAGGCCTTTCTTTTTCCTAATCAAGGTTAGTGATGTATATTTTTAGTCAAGTGAACTATTTTGGTTAATGTAATGCACCGATGTAATGGTTAATGGTTAATGCACCAATGGTTAATGTAATGTAAGCCTGTAATGTGCACTGTATGAAGCAGTAGTGGAGTAATATAATGATACATCTCATAGGTGAGGTGATATCAATACATGATTTTAATTGTTTTATATTATTTTAAAATGTTTTAAACAGGTTAAAACATTTGTAACAGAATAATAATACTCTATACATTTTTTTAAAAATGTCACTTGACAATGTCATTTTTCCAAATGAATAGCTTCAAATATGTGTTTAGGTCACATATATGTTTTCCAAATGAATAGCTTCAAATATATGAAGTTCTACACACAGAACTTATGACATGAAAATACATGTATACAAAAATTATCAGAAAGGGACTCTACAGAGAACAGGTGTGTAATGGTGGCTTCAGGCAGTACAATTCTCTTCAGAAAACAAATCTAGCAAGACACTATAGCTAGAAACCTTTTAAAAATAGCAGTGGGATTTTTATTTTTAAAAATAGATTTTTAATTTAAAAATAAAATTATGCTCCATTTTTTGGTTTTCATGTTACAAAAAGGGCAACACAGCCATTTGGAAACAGTTGCATAAGTATTTCCTCCAGTTTTCTCTGAGGTGCCAGAAATACAGAAATCACATTTCACTGTCCACATGACAAAACAAAAAGCAAGTAAAGTAACAGTAATAGCATATTTGTATTTACTAGTTCAATGCTAGCATTTAATGAAAAGAAAAGGTGAATGTCAAGTATGATTTTAGTTTGGATTTTTTTTAAGTCTTTGTTTTGAAAATCTATTAAAAGCATAGAAACGTCTGGACAGAATGCTTTTAATTATTGCACTGTATCAAAAGATGCTATAAGCGTGATTATTTTAAAATGGGGAAACAAATGGGAAGAATAC
This sequence comes from Lerista edwardsae, assembly GCA_029204185.1. Taxonomy (NCBI): domain Eukaryota; kingdom Metazoa; phylum Chordata; class Lepidosauria; order Squamata; family Scincidae; genus Lerista; species Lerista edwardsae. The sequence goes on from JAJKFI010000094.1 coordinate 3,523,789, forward strand.
ACATCTGAATAACAATCTTGTATATAAACAGTAATACTATAATAATATAGTAGTAATGCTACATATTATAGTAATAACATAGTAATAATATAGTAATTTCTTTAAAAAAAACCATGTACCATATGCTAAAAGTTCCTTCTGCTAAACACAACTATAGCTCATGTTCCAAGAGCAGGCATACTCATTAATTCTGTACAATTCTCATTACTTTGTGTGCAAAGAGACAAGCACAGAATTTGGTGTAACTAGCTACTGAAAAGAAGACAGACCTTTCTGCACACTTTGATATCAAAAAGTTGGTCCACTGAAATACAGCACATTGTATCTCATAAAACAATAACTTTTATTAATGACATTTGTTAATTTGTTTACAAAATTTGAATAACTTCAAATTACTCTTCACACAAGAAAGCTACTATAAGCAAAAAAAAGCGCAATCTGGAATGAACATGCAGCACAATTCTATGCATCTTTACTCAAAGTCCTACTTTGTTCAATGGGCCTTGTGCTAAGTAACGGTGTTTACAACTTCAGCCTTAGTGCATCACAGTTTGACCAAGCTCAGCTGGAAAACAGATGCTCTGTCTTCTATGACACATCCATATCTATATAACCTACTCTCACCTTTTATGTTCCTATCCACACTACATAACACCCAAACCAGATAATTCAAGAGGGATTTCTTGAGCCCAAAGCCTTTCTCTGCAAAAGATGCTGCCTCCAGTAATGACTGCAATTTCAAAGGAAGATACTTTAAAAACAATTTGTTTTCTTAATTCCTTTTTCCTAGGAATGTCAGAGAGAGATTGTAAGGTGTGGGATGACCTATGAAAGAAGAGATGTGGTAAAGTTCCTGATTCTGTTGGACAGGCAGTGCAGAGTGAAAGCCAACAAGCCAAAAGCGGTATTAAAAAGGACAATGCAAGCATAGCCACTCTACCTACTTTGTTATTTGTTAACTCTTCTGATGGGTCTTTGATCGACTCACCATTTCTGTCCTTATAATAGTACAGCTACCACTAAACATATAGCAGGAATTGGTGGTAGTATTCACACAGGTAAGTGTAAATGATATGGGTATGATCGAAAACAATATACAGCTCAGCCAAGAAGGTTGTAAGCATAGAAAACAACATAGAGAGAGATAATAACAATCATAAACTCCAATTCGAAAACGGCAATTCAAAGTAGGAACAAATAATCTGCTTTGCAACAAGATATAAAACATCCATACTCTTCCTGTGCAGATGTGCACTTCCTCCGGACTCCACCCAGGCTTCACTCATTTCTAGAATCCCCTTCCCCCCAAACCACAAGTCATTCATGCTTCCTCTTCTGAACCTATATGAATGGCCCATGGAAAGATCTGTATGGCTACCGAGACAGGGATCAAATGCACCACACTGCATGACGGTAAGGTGCTACAAACAAGCTACAGCCTGATGCTCAGTTGCTACAATGCAAGACTATAAAGAACTGCTGAATACTCCAGAAGGCTTGACCCTGTCTCTATTAAGCAGGAGCAAATCCGCCTCCCAGATGCCTAACTTTGGATGGGAGCATTTACAAAAAGATACGCCAACCCTGGTAATCACCATCAAAGGAAGGGGGCACAGAAATGCATGACCACCAACCAAGGTCTCGTTCTTTGACAGTCCAGGATAACAGCAGGCAACTTCCGTTCCCCCCCCCCCCAGCAAAGCCTCTTGCAACACCAAAGGTAGCAGATCACCTGGGACAAACTATTCCACACCAGTAACTCCCTGTAGTGTAGTAGCCAGAGTGCTTGGGCTCTAGGGAGAGGGGCTCCAAATATAAGGGGCAACCGGATCTCCCACTGAGTTTACCTTCAGAACTCTAAAGAAGTATCAGTGGGGGGCAGCTTCCCACGCACCATGCCCCACTCAAAAGGACCACAGAAGGACAGGATCGTAAGAAAAAGGATGCCCCACACGTTGTTGTTGTTGTTGTTGTTGTTGTTGCTGTTAAGCACTCAGATAATACCAGACTTAATCCACATAGGACCCGTTTCACAAGGAGTAACTTTGAAGGAAACAGTGCCCCACACTCTATATACCCTTCGGTTTTTTCAACAGACTCTTCTGCACAGAGGACGGCAGGCTCGCAGGTAGAAACACCTGGGCAAGAGCTCCCGCCATGATCTGACCCGGCGTCCCCCGCCCCCGCCAGAGGGCAACAACACACCAGCTCGGTGTCGCGGGTCGCAGCTGGAAGAAGAGCTGCCGAGGGGCAGCCCAGGAGCCCCTGCCTTGCCCGCCCCTCTCACGCCCGGGAGGAGAGGCTGGCGCGCGCCGGAACTTCCGTGACCCTTCCTCTGCCCCCACGCCAGTGTCTGCTCCTGGCTGGCGCTGCCACCCCCCTCGGAAAGAGCAAACCACGGGCAGCCCCCGAAGGCTGCCTTCGCCACGGGGCAGCTGCGGGAGCAGAGGCGCCCAGGCAGGCCCTCGCTGGCCCCGCGGGGTCAGGAGGCTCAGCCCAGCCCAGCCCAGCCCACATCGGCGCTTCCTTACCCGGGGCCCCAGCGAGAGGAGCAGCAGCAACAGCAGCGCGCCCAGCCCGGGCAGCCGAGGAGGACCCGGGGCCAGCCGGTTCCGCGCGAGGCGGCCGTCCCACTCCATGGCTGGCCGTCGTCGGAGCCACCCCGGGGCCCGCCGCGACGCAGCCGAGTGTCCGACCGGCTCGACAGCCGCCTGGCGCTGGTGGCCCTGACCGCGGCGTGTCCGGCCCTCCCTCCTCCGGAGGCGGAGCTGAGCCGCACGGAGCCTTCGCGTCAGCCACACACAGCCAGGGCACGCCAGCGGGGGCGGCTGCCTGCGAGGGGCACGGCCGGGTGGGGGGCCCGCTCCACGCCCGGCACGAGAGGCTGGAGTCGCGGTGCTCGGGAGCCCCTCGGCTTTATAGGCACCCGCAAACCGAGCCGCCGTCGCCGGCAGGCTCTCCGCCCCTTCCCGGTTGTATTGGCACCAGGCCTCGCCTCGCATGAGCCGGTGGAGGAGACAAGACGAGAGTTCACATCTTCATATGTTCCTGTCCATAAAGAACTAGTAGCGTGTCCTGCCAGCTTTGGAAGCGCGGCGTTTGCAAGCTGTGCGCGGCTGCAGCCAGTGCTGCCTAGGAAATAAATCCTAGGAACAGGCCTCAGCTTCCAGAAAGAGGTCAAAGAAGATTTTGTAGCCCACACACAACAAAATCAACACACAACACAACAATCCTAACCTGGAGTTAGGCTGGCACAGTTAGACCTGCAAAGTTTGGCTGGCACAAGGGACACCGTAAAGTGTGTTTGGACCATTCTCCAAGTCAGAGAGGCGAGAGCACAGACGTGCACCATCCTCCCTGACTCCAAGAGTGGTCCAAACATGCTTTATGCTGGAACCTAACTCCAGGTCAGGACTGTACCCTCAATTAAGTCAATAAATAAAAAGTTTTCTAATTTCTTGGCTATAACTTTTGATAGATTAAGCTATTCCAACGCGGTTTGTTTCATTGCATTCTGCATTAAATTACCTTTCCAATGATATGTAACATGATGGTATTATTCATACTGTCCAAGGTTTTCACAATTTTGGCCACTAAGGTCAAGCTCAGCTTGTTGCCCCCCTAAAGCTTGTTGCCCAGTGCAGTTGTCCCCTGCCTCCCCTGTTAGCTATGCCACTGGAAGGACTAGAGCAGGGGAAGACCAGTTTGCCATTGCCAAAGCAAGAAGGTGAACTGTTCAAGGCCACCCTGGTCAGGCCAGGCAGATGTTCCCTCCTAGCTGGACAGAAAACGTGCAACCATATTGGAAATATAGGAAGATGGGATGCTGGAAGAGGGGAGGGCTGTGTGGTTGTTTTGCTTGGGTCAAGGTTATAAATAGACACTTTTCTTTCTGTTTCACTTTGCTATTGGAAAATGGTTAAGAAATAACCCAACTTATTGCTGCATTCTCAGAAAAGCAGCAGGCTCTGGTGTCACAATGACAGCACTTCAAGCCATGACATCACTTCTGGTGAGTCCTGGACAGATTGTCATTCTAAAAAGTGGGTCCTGGTGCCAAAAAGTTTGAGAACTACTGGGTTAGGCTATATTTGAACGAATGGACACTTCACTGTTTTTGATATTTTACATGGACAGAGTCTTGACCATGCAGAGAACTTTGGACTATACTTCCTATCCATGACCTAGATAGTATGAGTCTTTGTTCCTCCGTGTGGGGCAACCTGATCCTAACCCACGCTGGAAAAGAGACCAGCTGGCCTGCCCTGTTTCTAACATGGGGTTGAGGGTGGCTGCAGTGCAACCCAGGGTAAGAGGAATTAATTGCCCTTACCCTGTATTGCACAGCAGCTGTTCCAATAGGACTCCTCAGATCTGTGCCAACAAAATCACTAGTGCAACTCTGAGGGGCTCAGGGAAGGCCAATTGGGCCAGGTGTAGGGGTTTGGATTCAGCCTATGTTGGCAGGTCTGGTTCAATGTCCCTCCCTCCCTTCCCACACCCTCCCACACCCCATTCCACCTTTCCTCTCCAACCCCACACCCTGTGCTGGCCTCCTTAGGCCAGCCTTACCTTCCCAATGCAAGTCTGGCAATTGCTGTGGGGAGGATGGCGCACATCTGTGCGCCGTCCTCCCCGACTCCTGCCATTGCAAATGCACTTTATGGCACGTTTGTGACACTCCTGAGCCTAGGACGCAGGACTGTACTATGACTGTTTACCATGATAAGCACCTCTTTTAAGAGCTGTTATGCCCCTTACCATGTGGGTTAAATCATCCATGAGAAGGTTTTTGCAATAATGGAAGGAAAGGCATGTTGAGATTAAAGCATGGTCACATTGCAAGAACGTTTCTTCCAGCAGGGAAAGCAAAGCCTGACAAAACGGAGGACCAAATTTATGCTTCTAAAATGTCCAAAGGTTAATTATACAGAGCACTTAAAGAGAATGTCCACAAACTTGTCTAACTTCCCTGGCAATTTCAACCTGCAGACCAGGTTAGTCTAGCAAGAAATGTTTGCTTTATAAATTGACAGACAGTATTAGGGAGAGAAAGTCAGGGTGACCCTCCCGCACTTAGGTGAATTTCAACTGGAACAAAAAAGAAAAACAACCACCATGAAATATTTATCAGTTCCAAAGGTCTTTGAACAATTATAATGGCAACTGAAGGAGAGACTTGACAGAGTGTTTAACATGCACTCCTATTATGCATTATGTACATATGCCAGTCCTGCCTCCTTCAAAACTAATTCAGTTGAGCTGCTTAGGTAAGGATTTTACAGTCCACGTCTGAACCTCCAATCCAGCCACATGCTTGCTGTGAGATTCACACAATACCTGAAGGTGGGTGGGGTGGAGAAAGGGAAGCAGACACTGGACTTATTTTATGTGCTTCTTTTTCTGTCTCCTCCTCAACAAGTGATCACTGCTGTTAGAACTATTTAGTTAGAACTTCCACCCATGTGGGTGAGCATTGGTCTCTGCTGTGTTTCAACATTTCTAGAATCAGATCATTGAATGCAATTCTGCACTTAGCTGTCAATATTTGCACAGAATTAAGCCAGACCGCGTTTTGAATGGGTCATATTTCAAAGTAAGGCCGCAATTGTATATACACTTACCAGGGAAAGCCCCATAGAGGAACTTACTTCCATTATTATTGGAGTATTATTTGATTACATCACAATGATGACACTTCCTGGTTGATGATGTCACTTCCAGCCATGAAATCACTTCCAGATCTATAACATCACTTCCAGTAGGTCCTGACTTGAGTGCCTTGCTAAAAAGTGGATCCTGGACTAAAAAGTGCTATATTCATATTGGTAAAGAGGCACTTTTAAAGTGTGAAACTTCTTGCATGTAGCAGGGAGAAATCTGTGTTAAGCCCAGCATAGCATTTTTTTTTAGGGGTGGTTTGCTGATGCTCCTTCTGCATATCTGCATATTAGATTGTGTTCCTTTTGGGACATGGAATCATTTGTGTAAACCAGTTTGTGAATTTATTGAAAAGTGGTATACAAATATTTTTTATTAATAACAGTGATAATAATTAATAATAATTTAATAAGAATACAGCTAAGAGCTACAAATCCTATACACACTTATTTGGGACACTGGGGTTCACTTCCAAGTAAACACATAAATAATGTTCCAAGTCTCACTGACATAAAAGCTCTCCTTTCATTATTTCCCTTTGTTCAATTTTTCACACTATAAATGTTTAGCAGATTTTGTTCAGATACATTCATGAAATCATACACGTTAAACATTGTTTTCCTCAAAAGATCTAATCTTTCAGATCCACTGTAATTCCATTTGAATCAACATGCTGCAATAAAGAGGAAAGAACGTAACCATTCTTTGCGTCTTATTGACTTTGTTTCTTCATGTGGTTACTTTAACTCCAGACAATGATATTTTTGCTGGAAAGGAGAGAGAGCATTTGCCATTCTTTCCAGTTATCCGATTAGTTTTAAAGTGAGCTACTAGTGCCCTCTAGTGGGTAAAAGCATCACATGCAGAATTCCTGGAACAGCCGCGACTCGGGTGACCATAAAGCGTTTTGTAGCAAATGGGCATAGTTAGGCTGCAATGCTGCGTACGTGTACTTACTCGGGAGTAAGCCCCACTGAATATAATGGGACTTACTTCTGAATAAGCATGGATAGGACTGAGCTGTTTATTGCCGCACACACTTGCGTACGCTGTCAAAGCACTCGTATGTTATCTAATGAAGTTGGCGGTAGTCCACCAAAGCATTTGCCACAGTAAGGCTCTTTAAATGCTATCACCATTTTTCACTTATGGAGCCACCAATCAAGAGACCGTCAAAGGAAGCAACTACCTTTTCAAATCAGACTCCAGATGCGGAAATCATCCGGACTCCCGAGTTGACTCGCTTCAGAACTAGATCCCCTGGGCCATACACACATATAAATTATTATTTATGCTCAAATTATTGTCCATAAATAAATAAGTGGTAACAAGAAAAGTCAGGTAGAACATAATGTAAATGAAGAAGAAGAAGAAGCGTGGGAAAAATGAAATGCGTGCGCCGTTTATTGAATTGCTTGGCGCTTCCCTCCTCAAACCACCTTGCATTCTCGGTGCTCCCCCCGTTGCACATTTTCCGCATCCAGTACTTTCAAGCACAGACTTTCAGCAGACGTCACATGTATCACATGATGGTTTGATGGCGTCTCCATTGGCTCCTGGGTGAAGTGGGGCGGGATTAGTCGCCCCACGGAGGCTACAAATAGAGGAGAACGGGGGGCCATTTCTTTCTTTTTTGTTGCATGGTCGAGAGGCGAGGCTACGGGGAGAGGTTTGTGCGGAGGGGGGAGAGAGAAGGTTCTGGCAAGTGGGAGTTGGTGGGCTTTCTAGGAAAGGAGGGGAGTCTTGGCTGGCTTGGGGAATGGCAGCTTTTCCTGCCGGGGAGAAGAGAGGTCACAAAGCGAGTGGCCGCGAGTGGAGCCTGGTGCTGACGTAGAAAGAGGAAGGCTGCCCAGGCCACCTCTTCCGGCTAGGAAAAAAACTGGAGTCTAAAATGCGAATCGAGTGTACCTTTACCTGCGGTCGAGCCCTATTGAGCCTATGTCTGTAAAATGCATGGGGCCGCCGCCGTTTACACGCGGCACGAAGACGAGCAGAAATTGGGGCAGAAATTGGGACGGTGAGGATCTGGGGCGGAGATTCCTTTGCGCGTCCTGTTGCCAGTCTCTCAGCCGGGTACTTCGAGAGCTCAACGAGCGGGAATCGCTTTCGTTTCCCAAGGTTTTATGCCGGCTATTTTGAACGCATGTTGTAGCCATCACTACGGTTGCATTGAGGAGGTGGGGGGAGATGTTGCATTTGTAGCTGTAAGGAATCCCGATTTCGGGATGACCTAGTGATTAACCCATGAGTTTCGATGTTTGAGATTGATGTCATTATGCCTCTGGGCAGAGAGATCAAAGCGGGAGGGGGAACTTTCAGACGCTGACTCCCCAGTCCTAACCTAGTGTTAGGCCAAAAAAGCTTGGCTGGCACTAGGGACAAGGTAAAATGTGTTTGTACCGCTCTTGGAGTAACAGAGGCCAGCACACAGACATGCGCCTTCCTCCCTGACTCTGAGAGTGATCCAAACACGCTTTAGGGTGGCCTTTCTGCTGGCCAAATTTGCTGGCCTAACTCCAGGCTAGGATTGTGCTCTGAGTGTGTGCATATATCACTGCTCGGGGCTTGATGCAGATGGTCTAGTAACTATCCAAAATAAATGCATACTGTGCCTGCATTGGGTGTGCCTTGGGGACAGGAAGGTAGCTGAGATTGGGACAGAATGGGAATTGAGGCCACCAGGCGGGAGAGGGAGGCCCATATCCCCTGGGTCCTGTGGGATGAGGCTGCACTTGGGCAAGTGAATGTGGGAGTGCTCCTGCCCTGGTACTTTGCTGGCCGCTGTGATGATTCTTGATGCGTTAGACTGCTGAGACAGATGACGAGACCTTGAATCTGAGCTTCTAGCAGCAGTTGCCCAAGGCGGGTCATAGTACCCTGTTTCTCTTGAGTAGTGCAGGTTGCCCATACCTGTCTCCTGGCAATGCATCCCCAAACCAGGAACTGGGATGCTGAAGCTCCCCAAAGCATGAGCAGAGCTTTTCACAAGTAAAGGTGTTAAGCGCCAGCAGTAAGAGAATGGCAACCAGCAGGCCTTTATTCTTGCCTCTAGCCATTTATCACAGTGCTATGTAAGTCACTCCTCAAAGATGGTATAGCAGGATGAAGGGCTTTCCTGGGAATCTGTTTATGGTTTACAGATTTAAGTGGCCACTGGCTTGCATGTGATCTGTGAAAAACCTGCAAGGAACTTCACTGGTGCCATTTGCCATGTACGCATGTCTTTGGAAAATATGGTGGGCTGTAAGCTATTCTGGGCGCAACTGTGTTATGTGTTGATAATCATCTTTGGTTTTTTGCAGGTAAGATGCCCCTCGGCCATGACCCCATATAAGAATAAGAACCACTGAAAGCATGGATGCTTGTCCAAAGCGATACCAACTTGGCTGTAGGAGTTGTGTGCATGTGCACTCGGTGCTGGTGCTGTTCTCTTGTGTAAATAATAATAAAAAACCCTGAACAGTGTTACTCTGTGTGAATGTTTTCTAGGTTGACTTTGACGCACTGCCTTTGAACTGGTGTGTGGCCCATTCATGGCCCCACTAGCTACGCTACAGTGCAAAAGTAAAGAACTTGTTTATAACTGGAATTGCTCAGTTGAAACCTGAGTGATTCTTTTAAGGGCAAGTTACAGTTACTTTCACAATTACCTGCTTTTTCTGTAATTTATTCTCATGTGTACTTTTGGACTAATTGGTACAGAACTTCTTGCGTTTCAACGTTAAGTAGCTGAAGCTCAGTCATTTAATATGTGTTTGAGGGAAGTTTCATTGAATGAAAGGAAAATACTGAATAAAGTTTAGCTTTAGCCTTGACCCCACAGAATAAATTTAGAGGGGAGCTCAAGATCAAATCTGTCACATATTGTCCATATGTGTTGAATATCTGGGTGGGGCAAGTAATAGTAGGCTTGACTGATCTGATATCAGTCATCTCACTGCCTAAGGGTGGGATGTGTCTCTTCTCAGAAGTCCCTTCATATAAATAGAGCTTGCTCCTATATAACAATGGATAGGATCATAGTGTTGATAGAATTGCAGCCTTGGTGGAACATCTGCCCATGTTGATTCTGGTTTCCCCTCTGCTTCCCTTGCCTTTTGGACTGTGTGACCTGACCAACCAAACATAGCTGCATGCATTTCCCAGTTGTCATCCTGCCTGCAAGCAGATGCTTCTATTTTTAGTTAACAGTTTTTGCTGCTTAGGAATTGTTTGTATTACTGTGTGTCATCACAAGCAATACCTTTACCCAGTGACTGGGGCCAGGCAGCACTGTAGGTTAAAGGGTTTTTTGCTGATGGGGTCTAAATGTGGACTTAAATTTTTTGCGGATGGGGTCTGAATGTGGCATCGGGAATGCCACCATTCATCTCGGTGACCCTGAAAACTATGGATTGGACACTAATACTGGCTGTCTTTGATTTTTACATGCCACCCCTGTCTTAAAGTAAAGGGGTGTCTTAAAGGTAAAGGTTTCCCCACGACCGACTGTAGGGGGTAGTGCTCATCTCCATTTCAAAGCCTGTAGAGCTTGTCTGAGGACAAGCTTCCGTGGTCATGTGGCTGGTGTGACTATAGCACATGGAACGCTGTTACCTTCCCACCGAAGTGGTCCCTATTCAGTGGTGTCATTCAAATGATTTAGGAACAGGAACTCACTTTTGATTGGCATTTGTCGGGAACCTGGAACCAGCCACGGAGCCCGTTAGGATCCGGAACGCCTGTTCTGGTCCGTTCCCCCTGAATGACATCACTGTCCCTATTTATCTACTTGCATTTAGGTGCTTTCGAACTGCTAGGTTGTCAGGAGTTGGGACAAGCAATGGGAGCTTACTTCGTTGTGCAATCTTGAACTCCCAACCTTCCGGTTGGAAAGCCCAACAACAGCAGATTAACCCACTGTGCCACCATGTCCCTTACCCCAGCAATATTTCTTTCCAGAGTGTAAGGCATATGTGTACCAGGCATTCCAGAGTTATGCTGGAACATATATACATTCACTTTGATAGACAGATAGATGGGGCTTACTCCTATGAAAGTGGGGAGGGAAGGGGAAAAAGCTGCCACAGCTCTAAATCACTTCTCCCTCTGGTACACAGAACACCCCACTGTATAGCATCTTCCCTCCATGCTGGTGGTTCTTGAAGCAAACAGGAGTAGCATGTGCTGGCCTGCAGGCATGGCTCCTGTTCATTTAAAGTAGAAGCTGTATGGGTTAGCTCTGGTAAGGAAAGAAGCAGGGTAGGGTGTCCCTTCCTCTCCTCATTCAGAGCGTGGTCACTGGCCTGCTGGCCCTTCCCTCCAGCTATTGGGTGAGTGCAGGTGCCCTCAAAATTGGAGAAGATTCAGGTAGGATGAGGGCACAGATGAGCACTGCTTTTGAGGGTTCACACTCACTGTTGCAAGCCTTAAACCTGTAAAGCAGGGATGTCAAACACCCCACAACCAATTGGTCTAGTTGTGACTGACTAGAGGGGGTGGTGCTCATCTCTGTTTCAGCCAAAGAGCCAGGGTTTGTCCAAGGACAAATTTCCATGGTCATGTGGCTCGGGTGCATATTCCCACTGAAGTGATACCTATTGATCTACTTGCACTTTTATGTGCAGGAAGAACAGAAGGCCTGCAGGCCAAATAATGGCCTGTGATAATTGGGCTCTCCTTGTGCTGCCATTGGCTGCTGAGCTGCAAAATGATGACTCGGGAGAAATGACACTGCTGAAAGGGTAGTGCTGAGACAGCTACCCTTTTGGCTGTGCAGCTTCTACCCAGGTGTCACTACTGAAAGGGTGACCTGCATAATCATTGGCTTCTCCCAGCCAATGTTCTTTCTGAAGTTCTTTCATCAGTGCTGCTTCTGCTAAGGTGCTGGGAAAGGCGAACAGAACGAAGGGGGAGAAAGGACGCCTTTCTGAAGTGCCAGGAGAGCCCAATTATCACATAGCCTGCCCTGTCAGCAGTGCTGTTTCTGCTGAAGCTTCACAGAGAACCACTCAGCTGCAGAGTGATGCCTCAGCAGAGACGGTGTAGCACCATCAGGCCAGGGGGGCTCACTGCTGTTGCTTATTTTGGTGAGTGGAGGGGGGGCACAAAAATATTTCACATTTAGCCCTGCAACTATTAAGGAGGGCTCTGGGGCCATAAATTGGCCTGTTGTATGCAATGAGTTTGACACCCCTGCTATCAAGTACTGTCCCCCTATTGCATACAGGGGGCTGAGGCCAAAGGGGAGTGGCTTTCCTTAAGCCCATTTAGAATGTTCGTGGCAGGAATGTGAATAGAATGTTTCATAGGCACTAATTGCATTGTTTTAACTCATTTTTATCCTTACAGCTGTGTAAATCTGCCCTTGGCAGTTTTTGGACATGTCCTGTTGAAGCCCACCCTGTTCTGAAACAACACCCAAGCCACACGATCTTGACATAGGACAAATTTATTTCTGAAAACAAAGCAAGCCCATTGTAATAACCCACGTAGTCAGATTATGAAGTGCAATGAAGTCACTTGTGTCAAAATGATCTGTATATCTGTTTACATATTAGTGCATCTAGTCTTTAGACTTGGATTGTTATTGCACATGAGAAAAAAAAGCAGTGAACAAGACATGCAGACTTCAGGAAGAGGCAAATGTTTTCTTCATAAAAGAACAAGAGTTGGAACACACAACATGGAATGGTCAGAGGCATTTAGGCAACAAGTAGGTGTCCAAAATAATATGAATACTTCAATACATTAAATGCTAATTTTCTTTATGTTTCAGACAAGGTGCTTTTGGAAAACACACACCCTTCACTCGCATAGCTTCATTTAGAGGTGGCAAATCATGAAATGTTTTGCAGACAGTAACTGAACACAATGTACAAAAAAGTTTAAAAACCATTTAAAGCATAGTATGCTAGTAAAAAGGCAAGTTCAACAGCTCACCTTCTTTGTAAACTAAAATAACATTCCTTTGACATAAGGTTGGCAATATTGAATATCAGAAAATTCATTACTGGTGTTATCATTTAAGCAGTGTTCAAAAGTGTCACTGATTTAAATATGTTTAGTCTGTAATATTGATACAGAAAAGGAATGGCAAGGCAGTTTCTTTTAACTGTTTGCCATTATCAGTAGTAGTGATTTGAAATCTGCTGTAGCTACCTTTGTGCTTCCCATTTTACACACTATGATGGCCTGAGTGTGCCCACAGCAATAGCTAATGAAGCCTTGCTGAGTGAGTTTCAGCTGGGATTTGCACCACTCCTTAAAAAAACTTGGAAGTGTGAGGCTCTGCTGTGCTCCTATGTGAACACTGGTGCTGTAAGGAACGTGAGATTAGTCAATCAAGTTGAACTCCTACATCAAGGCCAACTGCAATTATTTCTGGGGTGCATACACACACTTTTGGACACTTCCATATGTGTTCATGTCTTAACATTCATCTAAAATCACAAGCCACAGTGATTGTACCTCACTAAAAAAACAAGGCTTACTATGGTTTGGTCTCATGGCTTTGCCTAATGTGCTTTTTCAGTGAAAGCAGCAAACTAGATCCCACACTAGCCAATTCTGTTATGTTTGCATGTGTTATATGGCTACTTGTTTCCAAAAGAAGCACAATTTTGTATGAAAAAATAAGTTACTATGTATAATCCGCATGAAGTGATTCACAATATTACCTATATATCCAATTTACATTCTTAACTCCAGAAAACAGTTCAAAATTGCTTGACACAAGCTATCGACCGCAGAAGTGAAAGAACATACCAGTTCATTTTACACCTCCAACTGCCTGAGAGAGAGAGAGAAAGAAAGAAAAGAAGCCTTAATTATACAGATTTGATCCTTAGAGAGGACAGGTTTCATTTGGCTATACGAAACAAAGCCAGCTATGGTCTATATGTGCATTGCCAGTATTGCAAGTCCTTAAGTTGAACCCCACCTGCCTCAAAGCTCCTGGATCAATTTAAATAGGTGGGGTTGTCCTTTTCCTAATTGTTTCCTGCAGAATAGTGCACATCAGCCATAATGTTGAAACCCCAACAGCAGCCACTGCAAACCAGCTTAGAAACCGAATTCAATGCTCAAGTAGACAGGAGCAATATCAGGACAACTGGAGCAACAATTGGCATAAAACAATCCAAAAAAGGGAAAAAATGTGGCACAAGGACAAAAATCTACTAGACAGGTTTTTTTTTTAAAAACATGAAAACAATCTTGTTAATACTGTAAACTGCAGTCTTCACATTTCATGGTTGATCAGCAGCCTCTGTGATAGGATCTTTCAGTGGGTATGCAGTTGAGCGAGGGTCCATGGCGGAGTGCATTAGAGAAATATAAACATCGTCCATGTTTGGCATGACAAAGATTTTCTGCAATGGACAATTAGAATACAAATCAAATGATAAAAGTCTCAAAGTGGTTCTATTCTCCTACAGTTGAATCTCACTATGTAGAATGGGCACTATTAAGAAGTGGCATAAGGGTGCAATCCTAACCAACTTTCCAACACCTGACATAGCTGTGCCAATGGGGCATGTTCTGCATCCTGCAATGGAGTAGTAGTCACGGAGACCTCCCCAAGCTAAGGGAATGTCTGTTCCCTCACCTTGGAACTGCATTGCCTTTACCCCAGTGCTGGAAAGTTGGTCAGGAGCAGTGGTGGGATTTCGGGGGGGTTCGCCCAGGGTCTATAGAACCGGTTGTTAAATGGGCGGGCCCCGCCCACTCGCTTACCTTGGCTGGCTTCGGGTTTTTTTTTTGCTCTGGCTATGATGTCATAGAACCGGTTGTTAATTTATTTGAATCCCACCACTGGTCAGGAGTGCACCCTGAATCTATGACTGTTATCCTTACCTTTCAAGCAGGCATTATGGATATTTCAAGCCCTTCCCCACATCTATAGGCCTCAATGCAATCAAGCGCAGGGCTGGCCCAAGACTTCCTGATGCCTGAGGCAGCTTGTCTCACACAGGGACTGGAAGGCAGTGTGGAGGCAAGTAGGCAGAAAGGAGCACCACCCTCCCACTACTCTGCTGGAGATTCAGATAGCTTCAAGGCTGGGTCAACCCTGATCAGACATAATAAGGTGGGTGTGGTGAAAATCCCCGATTACCCCATTTTTTGCCCTTTCTTACCGACTTTTGAACACGTCTAACCCCTCAGAGATTTCTGTGATATTTCAGCATCCTAAAAGCAGCTGAAGGCACAATTCTAATCAACTTTCCAGCACTGAGGTAAGGGCAAGGCAGCTCCGAGGTGAGGGAATAAACATTGAGGCTTCCTTGAGGAGGCCTCTGTGACTGCCTCCCCCCCAATTGCAGGATGCAGCACATGCCCCATGGGCACAGCTAGGTCAGTGCTGGAAAGCAGGTCAGGATTGTGCCCTAAGACATCCTCTTGGAGTAGCTCTTGTCCTTTGTGACTTTAGTGACATTACAGTAGGGCCACACAGCATCCCAGCAAATGGCAAATTGGATAATGAAGTACATAAATCCTAGTCAAAATTAAGGCACTTCTGAACTTATATACCTGGAATTCTTGTTCCAATTTTTTCTCTATCCATTCTGTCACATGAGCCAAGGTCACTTCTCTCTCGCCAAGCTTCGGCCGAGCTTTTAGCTCCAAGTAGGGTGGCTTTCGGAAACCGTACCTGAAGAGAATGCAAATGACTAAAAATAATATATAATATGCTTGTGCAATGATCAGGTTTGTATCCTGCCCTTTCCCCAAAGCACATTTGGGAATGCATGTTCCCCTTCATCTTCCAGTATTACTCTGTTCGGTAGGTTATACCAAGACACAGACACAAGGCCATTTTATGAACTTTACCCTGGTCTAAGTTGAACCATCTATCCACTTGCAGCGGCCTACCTGCCACCACAGGTTTGGGTGGGCCCAGTCCATACAAAGCTTCTGTGCAGATGTCATCACTGGGTGCCTGCGAAGATCAGCTGTGAACTGGCCCATCTCCTAGCAGCTGGTACAGGGAGTGGACCAAGCAGCATAAAAGGGAGATAAGAGGGGAGGGTGGAAACAGAAGGTTGGAAAGGGCTGGGGATGCAGCTCAGAGGAGGTGGTGGTAGAAGGTAGAAAGGAGGTAGTCAACTGGAGCAAGAAAGGGTAAGAAGCTAGAGGAGGTAGACCCGTGATGAAAGCTGAGGATAAGGAAAGCAAGGCAAGGGAGGAAGGAGGAGAAAAGGCTGGTGGAGGGAAAGAGGGCAGAAGCTAGCCAGTCTCTACAGGCCCCAGAAGAGCATGGCATCCAGGAATCTGGATCCCCGAGGGGATGCCCTGGTAGGGAGGTGGGGGAGCTACCCTAGACTGTCTGGCCTCAACTTGCAGAGGGGCCAGAATACTGAGTCTGGCCAACCAGAACTTACAGTTTCCTTGCCCTACAACCACAGGCTTCTATCAGAGTTAAAGATCTGAGGGCACCAGTCAAAAGAGTGTAACCCATTGTTTGTATTTTCCTTGACTGGTGTATTTGCAATAAAGAAGGGTTGCTCAAAGAATCCTTGACTGCTCCAATGATTTGGCAAGCCCTGCCGTTCCTTCATCTGGAATATACAGAAGCCCGCGCAACCTTGGGATGAAGGGTTGGGCGCATGTCACACAATGGCACCACATCACCTCTCTTGTGGCATAGTTGCTTGGACTGAAGATGCACATCTTCAATTGTTTTATTTTTGTTTATTTTATTCAAACTGACAGTACTTTTTTTGTAACGTATCTCTTTTCAACTTTGTGAGATCATAATACAAGTTCCTATAATAAGAGTATATTTTCCTCCCAGTTCAAAGGATGTACACATTTTTACTATGCATCTTTTAAGGCAGTGGTTCTCAGGACCCACTTTTTAGAATGATAATCTATCCGCCGCAAGTGATGTCATGGCCAGAAGTGCTGGCATTGGGATGCCAGAGCCTGCTGTTTTCCTAAGAATGCAGCAATTTCTTAGTCATTTTCTAATAGGAAAGTGAATTGGAAAGAAAAAGCCTACGGACACAAGTAAAATAACCACACAGCCCTCCCTCTTTCCAGTATCCCATCTTTCCATATTTCCAATGATGGCTGTGCTAGATGCTACACCACCCATCTGAAGTTGTCTAGCGACCCAGCTAGTGGGTCCTGACCCACAGTTTGAGAAACACTGCATTAAAGTGTTGGTTTCTGCAATTTCTAAGATTTTGATCAGCCACTCATTAATAGGTGGAACTGCTGTTGAATTCCTATACGGGCAGCCCAATCCTAAGCAGTGCCGGCTTAGCAAAGGCCAGCATAGCAGGACCATATCCTAAGCTCAGCAGAAGGCAGCAGCAGCTCAGCACACAGGGCAAGGTGAGGTTTTCCCCTTGCACCCAGGTAAGCCCAAGTCATCCCTATGGGGCTGTTCGGATTTGTGCCTGCAGATTTGAAGGCGCAGGTGCATGTACGCCGCAGCAGCAGCCCGGACCGGGGCCATCTTGGCCGGGGACAGGGCTTAGGATCTGACGCAATGGTTCTTGATTGTCGCCACCCCCGTCACTGCCCACTGCGCTTCCCCGTTACGCCCCTGGCACGCCTGTGAAACGCCCTCTGTGAAATCCTGTGCTGACCGAGCACGGCCAGCACAGCTGATAGGCGCAGTGATGCCCAAGTGCCGGTGATGCTGCTTGTGCCGGTCCAGTGCCCAATTCCCTGGCGCAGACGGCATGTTTGCGACAGTGCTGGGCAGCGGCGGTGCAACGCCGGTATAGGATTGCGCTCTGAATTAATATAATCTTAAGGCAAAGGTAAAGGTTTCCCCACGACCGAATGGTCTAGTCGTGACCGACTGTAGGGGCGGTGCTCATCTACGTTTCAAAGCCTGTAGAGCCAGCATTTATTCAAGCTTCCATGGTCATGTGGCTGGCTGACTATACACCGTAGCACACGGAACGCCGTTACCTTCCCACCGAAGTGGTCCCTATTTATCTACTTGCATTTAGGTGCTTTTGAACTGCTAGGTTGGCAGGAGCTGGGACAAGCAACAGGAGCTCACTCAGTTGCGCAGTCTTGAACTCCCAACCTTCCGGTCTCAAAGCCCAGCAGCAGCGATTTATTTAACCCGCAGCGCCACCACGTCCCCTTAACTAAGATTAATATACCGTATTTCCCCAAGTATAAGAGGCACCCTTTTTCAAAAAAATTGGGCTCTAAAAACTGGGTGCGTCTTATACAAGGGGTGTGCATCAGGGTGCTGAGCCTAACCATGCATGTAGAGCTAAAATGAGGGCCGCCGCCCCCCAGTGTTCAATACCTCTCTCTCCTGTTCAATCGCGGGACTGCGGCTGGCCTTCTTACCTTACAGGCTCTCTTCTCTGATCACAGGACTGCGGCTTGACTAGAAAGTACCACGGTGGCCGAGAATGGGATTTCATTTCCAAGTCTCGGCCACCGCAGTACTTCCTAGTCAAGCCGCAGTCCCGCAATCAGAGAAGAGAGCCTGTAAAGTAAGAAGACCATGGGGGCTGGAGGCACATGATGGGAGTACTGAGGGGGGGCTGGAGGCACATGATGGGAGAACCGGGGGGTGTGTGATGAGTAGTTTTATGAATAAAACTGAGTTCAGTAACTTTATGTGTGGTGGTACATTTTTTTCAAATTTCTGGCCCCAAAATTAAGGTGTGTCTTATACATGGGGAAATACGGTAATCTTAGTTGCTAGTAATAAGGTATTTCAGTCTACAGATCTCTTGAAATACAATTGATGCATCATGCCCCAGACTTACATCAGATATTTCAATATTTGAGAACAGGAAGCTCAAATACTGTTGCATTACATTCACATGCTTGGCTCCCAAATTTACATTTGGTAAATTACATTTGGTAATTTAAATTCACAATATTAAACACTGGATGTTATTCAACCTGACTGGTGTTAAGTGCCAACGTCACATCAATTTATATCGTACTTCCCCAAGGGCAAACCTCATGAGAAATATCAAATCATTTATCCAAAATTGCCATTCCTGAATCCTCCTTCCGTATTTAAATGCATCCTCTCTATGTATGGATTCTGTAGCTTGTTATAGCCCATAAAATACTCCTGCTTTAACTAGAAGCTCCTCCCAACGTTAATTTCCTTAAGCTTAATTAAGGGCAAAATATTTATCAAACAGAATGTCTTGCTTGAAGATATTAAAATAAAAATGAGATCCAGCCTTGTGTTTGTCATCTCTTAAAAAATGAGAAAAAAATCTTGTGGATTCAATATATGAATATTAGAATCCAGATTTCAAAACATTAAATGAATATGGTTATTCCACTCTATCAAAAAGCCTGGTGGCAGTGAAAACTCATTACCAAGTTGAGGTTTCAAAGATTTCAACGTTAGAAATCTCAGCACTATTAATGGTGACTTTCCTTGCTGGCCAAATTTCTGCCCTTTATGAATCCAGCATAATCAGGGATTACTCCGATACTAATATTTATTCAACCTAGTGACCATAACCACCAACCAACCAACCTTTAGCAGAGTTTAGGATCCTAAAACCACTCTACTTGGATTTTTCTTGAACTTAAAAAGAAAATATCTGTTTGCCCCATGACACACCTACACAGAGAACAGACTATGGGCACAATCCTAACCGGGTGTTAGGCTGGCACAAATCCTTTGTGCTGTCCCAGGAGTGTTGCAAACATGCTGTAAAGGGTGTTTACAACACTCTCTGCATCAGGGAGGCCAGCACATAGACGTGCGCCATCCTCCCTGACTCAGAGAATGGTACAAATGTATTATAATGTATTATGGTGAATTTGCAAAACTCCTGGGCTGGCACAAGGCACTTGTGCTAGCCTAACTCCAGGTTAGGATTTCACCTGTTAATGGTGCACTAGTATAACTTTGCCACAAATTGATAGGGTGGGGGAGCAGTGGGATTCAGAATCCTGTACTCCTGTGGACTTTGGTGTCCGTGGCACAATGATGTGCATTTCTAAGGGCACTCTCCTAAGTGCCTCCTAAGGCACTTAAGGGCTCTCTCATGCCATTGAAACTGCTAGGTTCTAAACAGGAGTGGGTGATATTCTGCTGTTGCTATGTGTTATTTGGTTCCTCCCACGCTTGCCTATTTTTTGGGCACTTCTGGCACACAACACTATGATTGATGTGTGTTACTATGGATGCTGAAGTATCTGTTGGCGTTGCTGTGTTCTTTGTTCTAAGTGGAATCACTTTCCTGTTGACTTTCTGCTGTAGGTACTTTGTATATGTACATTAGACAAATGTCAGCAACTGCCAATGTTAGATCGTCCTCATACTGAAATAGTTTTTGTTAAATTTTCAAATAGCTCAACCAATTCATTATTAGGGAAGTTAAGTAACAAGGGAGTTCAAGCGCACCTTTAAAAGTAAATACAATTCCCATGATGGCTTATCAGAAACTATGATTACAACATACAGTATTTAGTTTTGTTTTCAAAGCTGATGAATAATGATATCCCTTAAAAATTTCCCCCCCAATACTCTCAGTGAATTAGATTTGTTTCTTGAAGACATCAATTTTCTTTTGTTTCACCACAAAAGTCTTCTTTCATTTAACTACATGATTTAAACCCGTTCACATTCTGAAACAGATTTTTTCCAATTCTATTTTACAAAAGTATTCAATTCTAAGTACAGGTGTCAGTCCCCACCCATCCCATATCCATGGAAGATGCATTACTGGGGCCCCCGCAGTTAAAGGAACCCTATATTTACTGTGGCCTTAAGCACTGCAGCTTTATACAATGCTAGAAGAGAAAGGTGAGAAACAGCCATCCAGAATGCTAGAGGAGGGAGACTAAGAGAATGGTAACAGAAAGCAGGTTCCTGCTTCCCGTTAGTGTTCTTGGTCTCCCTCCTCAAGTGATTCAACTGGCTGCTTCTTGTGTTCCTTCTCTAGCATTCAACAACAGGCTGCAAAGAAAGAGACATAAATGCTTGGGGCCACAGTAAAAGAAGACACACAGATAAGTAATGGGCACTTGAGGGTGGAGTGGAGAATAGCAGGTAAGTGACTCCACAGATATGGGGGACCTCTGTAATGGTCCCACTAGCTGCAGTTCTTCTATTACATTTACAGCCCCCCTCCTGCCCTGATCTGCTGCTAAAGAGACCACCAAATCTTTTTTTACTGTTCTTCTCTGGAGTTCACCCAGGGCGATGGCGGCAGCAGCACCAACCCTAGCAGAGACGGTGTTAAGAGCAGCGTTCCTTCTAAGAGGTCCAGTGCCAATGTGTGAACCTCTTCAGCAGCTGCACACCATCACAACATGCTGGGACACTGCCTCCAGACATTCAATGATGGTGTCATCCTGGACTTCGGGGTTGCTGAGTGCCACACTATGCAGAGATCAGCTGGGCGGTGGACAGCTGTGCAACTCAGAGGTAAATTAGTTAAGAGAGCTATCAATGTATCCAGCTTCTTCTAGCTTCCGGTTACCCAGCTGCCCTCATACCTTTATTTATACTGAATATCTTTTTCCCACTCTAGTTGTAAGAAAGTGCTCTGTGTCTCACTAGAACGGTCCAGGTAGAGGTCAGTTATTATTTCTGCACAATGGTCTTCTATTATCAATTTTTTCCTTGCTTGGTATCATCATAATTTTGCTTCTCTTTAATGGGGTTATAAAATTTGTCCAAAATTTCCCTTTGGTGAGATTTGTCTGTTCTATGAACAGGCCTTTGTTCTATGTATATATCCTACATTGATTCTCTACACACCCACAACTCCAGCTTTGCAGGTATAAATCTTGCTGCAGATGCGTCACGAAACAGACTAAACTGCCTCTCTTGCCCTTCATACAGTTATCTAAATTTCAAATTTTGCTTTCAACATAATTAGCAATTTTTTTCATTTTATGTTGCACATGACAATTCCCACTTCAATTTATCTATTCTTTGCATTTAGTTCTGTCTTCTTTGCGTCTGAATTATTCAATCCAATTATAGGTAACAACCTACATGCCTTTTTTAGTCTCTAAAATTATACTCAAAGTTTGAGATAATTTCTGTGACATTACATTTTTCTTCCAACTTTTCCCCCATTTCTTACCCAATATTATTTGGTTCAGATTTGTCCCTCTTGCAATACCTTTTTGTTCTTATTTTGTTGGCACAATTCCTCCCACCCCCAACACTGGTGATAGTCATTTAAGTTCTCTGAATAAGCCTGTTCTGAGTCAAGTTTCGTAATCTTCTCACTGAGGTGGCAAACCAGCATCAGGACTATTGCCACTGCAACATGCACATGGGGGTTCATGTGACTGAATAATCCTTCATATAAAAATGAAAATTCTGCACAGCAAGTCAGAAAGTCTTGTTGAAATTGGTAGGCCTTTCAGGTGGTTGTTTTGTTTTTTTGCTTTATTTGGTGGTAGTGTTTACCAGATAGTGCCCCAGCGTGCTTTGTGCCATGCTGGCTGACCCCCATCCCCTCTGGCCAGTCAGGCCTGGGCTCAGCCATGGTAGCCAGATCCATAGGGCCTTGCAATATCACTTCTGGGAGGTCACATGGATAAGTCGACCCACGTTTTCAGGATAAATTTTTAGGACTAATCTGTCTAGACTTGTCCATGAATTGTACTCTAAGCGGTTCTACTCAAAACCCCGCTGAAAATGTTGACAAAAAAGCAGGTAGGGGAGAAAGCCACTGAAGGTCCAGGACGTCAAGAGGAAACCCACCCACCCCCCTGGAAATCTCGCAATACCTAAGGATCACATCGAACTGTGCTGTTATAGCAGTTTCATAAGCATAAATGACAAGTTACAAGATGCTGATGGTGACGATTACTAAGAATGAAATTCAAATCTTCTTGACTATACTTACCAGATTCTGTCAGTAGGTGGTGGTGGAATGTTGACTGCCAATGTCCCTTTACATTCTTGTACCTCAACAGATAGCAGCAGTGGAGTATTTGAGACTTCTTCAATCTTTTTTTTTATGAATTCTGTCTCTGTGGCTTTCTGGAAATATTTTGATTTGGTAATTTTATCCACAAATCTCATGATTTTACTTGTTCGATGCCCTCCCACATACCTTTAGGAGGGAGAAAAAGAAAAAGGCAGCCGAGTGAGCTTACAACTGTCCCAGGAAAGTAAGGGAAGGGCTGTGTACAACACATAGTTTCCATGCAGATGGTCCAAGATTCCATTTCTGGCATCTCCAGGTAGGGTTGGGGAACAGACCTGCTTGAAACCCTGGAGAGTTGCTGCAAGGCAATGTTGACAGTACAGAGCTAGATAGACACAGGTATGACTTGGTAGGATGCAGCTTCTTACATTCAAAATGGGTTCTTAGAACAGTCTGCAGAGTTAAAGAGAACATTCCAAGGCTAGCATTTTCCAAACCCTGGCCAGCGAGGCAGATCCAGAGCTTGGAGAACTCCCTCCTCCCTGTGAGTGGTGCTTACTGTTCCATGGCAGTGCTGCTCCATTTTCAAGCTGAACTGGTGCCAGCGATGCTCCAGGCAGTTGCAGCTGCCCAGACATCCTGCTGCACAGCCTTCTGGGATGCTGGGCAACAGACGCGAATGCCAGAGCGCACCTGGCACCAGTTCAGCTTGAAAATGGAGCAGCCCAGCAGTGGTATAGTAAACACTGCTTGGGAGGGAGAGGGAGTTTCTGGGACACAGCCGTCTCAGCAGTTTGGAGACCGCTGTTCTAGGCCATGAGTGGCCAATTTGTTGGTAGCAGCAGGTAGCACTGCTTGTGCCTGTGGGCCTGGATAGGACAGAGTCAGACTGGCTCATCTGTTTCTCTTCCACTCAGCAACTGAGAATTTATACTGTTGGTGTATTTATACTGCTTTTTACCAAAAGAGTTCTCATGGACAGGGCAAAAGGAATGAGGATTATTCTCTATCTAAGAGGATCTGACAATCTAAAAACATCCACAAAGTTTACCCTAGCAAAACCCACCACGAGGAACACCATGCTGGGATAAAAAGGGTTATAATCATTAAATGCAAGAGAATCAAAGTTATCTATGAATGGGATTGTTCCCAAATTCTATCAAATGGATTCCAGCTTTTCAGGCTCTACAATCCTGACCTGCTCTTGTTGTTCCAGTGGCTTTGGTTACAAGTTTATTCTCAGGTGTGATTCAAGCTGCTGGTTATCTTTAAAGCCCTCTATTGCTCATAACCAGGATACCTGAAGAACACCTGCAATGTGAACCTACTCATCTGTTAAGATCCGGGAGGGAGTCTCTTGTGTGTCTTGCAGACTTCTGAGCTTAGGTTGATAGTGACGCATGAGAGGGTCTTCTTAATGTTGCTCCCCCCACCTTCTGGGACCCACCACCACCACCTAGCATGTGCCTGGCCTCCACCCTGACAGTTTTTCACTGGCACCTAGAGACCTAGCTGTTCTTGAAGGCAGTTCCCGAGCTCTCCCCCGTTTCAATCCTGTTTGCGTCAATTGACTTCTGTGCTGCTTTAACTTTGTTTTTCACTTACATGATTTGTACCAATTGTTTTAGTTTCGTAAGCTGTTTTACTCCCTTAGTGGCAGAAAACATAGAGCGTAACATTTGTATATTTTAAAAAAATGGCCACTGACACATCTTTACTCACACACACACACAGAGATTGTCAACATGGCATAGGCAGGCGATTCATAACCACTGGCAGGGGACAATGTAGAGTGAGGCCTGCAGCTATCAAAGGTCTGTGTATGCAACAGTACAGGCGGTGCTTTCTGGCATTCCTATCCATTAACGTTTGCTGCATTATTTATGGTTTTTTTATCTATTAAATAAGCTCAACCGTTGGATTGAAAAGATTGAAATATTAGGGCCAGAACAAGTAGGATTCAGATGGGGGAAGTCCACACTAGATCACTGCATTATCTTACCTCACCTGATTAATAAATATGTGAAAAAGTCCAAAACTAAATTATATGTGGCCTTTTTAGATCTAAAGGGGCTTTTGATTCAGTGGATTGGGAAATTTTGTGGGACAAGCTCAGCAAACTGAATATTGATAAACGGCTATTATTTCTTATCAGAAAGCTATATTCTGGGACAACTTGTCAAATTAAATGTTCCCTGAAAGGGGAGCTAACATCACCCATGCCCACCAATAGGGGCATTAAACAAGGCTGTATATTAGCCCCCACATTGTTTAACCTTTTTTTGAATGGATCTTGCCCCCTATTTAGATGATGTGGAGGGTCATTGTCCCAAACGTGGGGCTGTTTGCTGCATGCTGATGATGCAGTGTTATTATCTCGAACACGCCAAGGTTTACAGCGTTTGCTGACAAGATGTATGAGGTATCTGGAAAATAACAATCTGCAATTGAATCACGATAAATCTAAAATTCTTGTTTTTGACAAGTCTTGGAAACTGCTTAAGTGGAATCTTGAAGGGGAAAGGATTGATCAGGTGAAGCAATTCAAATATCTGGGCATTTATTTCCACTTCAAACGTTCTTGGGTGTCCCAGCGGAAGACTGCCCTAAATCTGGCTAGGATTACCACTCAGTCAATTATTAAGTTCTTTTATAACAGGGGAAACAGATATGTGCCAGTTGCCCTGAAAGTCTTCAACTCTAAGGTCATCCTGCAACTATTATATAGCATCCCATTATGGTTGAGAGATAAGGATCAGTCCATAGAGGGGACTGTAAAATCTTGAGGTTATCAAGCTGCGTACCGTATGCTGCTCTCTGCCTGGAGACGGGCCAATCCCGTGTAGAAACTCAAGCATGGCTGAGATCCTTCAGATACTGGCTTAAAATCTATTTTAATTGTGAGCACGGAAGTCTTATCCATCAGTTACTACAGGAAACTGAAGTTGCTAGTGAATTGGCCTATATTGAAAGGAAGGTTGTCTCTATGGGTTTATCACTGGACGTATCAGGGTCGCTTCCCCAAGCAGAGGTCTATTGTAGGATTAAACACAGGCTATTAGACACTGAACTGCAAAATCTACAGAGCGCAGCAGATGGTGTCTGCTCCCCCTTGCATTTTGGGATCTCTATCAATTTTGGTCGTATGGCCTTTCATTTGTATTGATTGAGTGAATGAATGAATGAATGAATGAATGAATGAATGAATGAATGAATGATTACGGTCTTTGACCAGTACATTTATTTGTATTACTTACAAGATCCGAAAAAGCTCAGAGCTTATTCCTTGGCCAGATTGAATGTTATCCCTTCGGCGGACTTATATAGCAGATTCAGACATCATATTCAGATATCATATGAGGGGAGGTGCTGTATTTCTGCTTTGGGAGGCATTGAGACAATCTCACATATGTTTTTATATTGTCCACTCTGTAATTATCTTCGTGAAAAGTATCTGAGATCAATTCTGCCAAAACTGAGAGGCCATCTTGATGAGGAAAAAATCTACTTCATTTTGAGTGATGTAGTGGAGGACAAGATAGAGAAAGTGGCCAATTTTGTAGACTGCATAATTAAATGTCAGAGTAAACGATTCAATCATGCCTATATTTCAAAATAGTTCTTAACCATTGTTGAGACGCCTACTGTTGTCTTTCAAATGTAATATGTTTGTGTGTGTTTTATGCCAGTAAAAGCTTCTGTTTCTGTTATTTATGGTTTTCCTGAGAGATTGCACTGATCTACATGCCAGCCAACAAAAAATCCCAGACAGGCACACGCAGGCATTCAGTGAGCTGGCATTCTCAAAAAGCCAGCAGAAACACCTTCCTGTTTACAAATGTTTAGCCACTGTTTTTCCGTGGAGTCCAAATGCTTCTCCTTTCCAGATGGCACTGGAAGTGTGACAGCTGGCTATTTTTAACCACTAAGCATCTTTATTGTAACATAAGTCTGTATGATAAATGACTATTTATTCCCCACCTTACCAAGAATTGTCTGGAGATTCACTTAAGCAGATGGAGTTGTTTCTCAAATTGTTGTTTCTCACATCTCAAATTGTTTCTTGATGTTAAAATTAATGTTTTAATGCTTTTGTTCTTTATGTTTTTAATTATTGTTGTTTTTATATTGTACTTTTATTATGTAACTGTAAGCCGTCTTGGGAATTTAGTTTGGCATAGGAAAGGTGGGGTATAAATTCTTTTCCCAATAATAAAAAAAATGTAGGTAATCATCCCTTCCACTGTCTATCCTATCCTAATTATTTAATCCACTGCCAACACTGCGTCAGAGATGAATTGGCCCAGTATGGAGGAATGTCTTATGTACATAAGAGAGGTTCATTGCTCTTCAGATGCATCAAAGGAACAATAGCAGCATAGGAATAAGATTACCACTACTGAAAGCAATGAACACCTTATTCCTATCCAGAGCCAGTAATGTGTCTATGGTGCATCAGGCCATATATGTATATGGAAGTGTAAATCTGTGGACTATGGCAGGAGTGGCTCTCAGAGTCTGATAATGTCATCTCATCACCATCTCTTCTATGACATGCACATGGGGCAGAATTATTGTGGGCTTATGTATCCAACGCCAGCTGAGGATCTAACTTAACATTTTCCACATGAAGAGACCTATAAAATTTGCTAAAAGGAGGCATGCTAATTCGTGGCCTGTAGGGTCCCACTGTTGGCTTTGGGAACATAATTTTCATATTGTCTAGACTAGTGTTGTGAAACTCATTTCATGTAGTGGCCTGACTAGCATTCATGGCTTCTGCTGAGGACCAGAGGTTACATCATTTAAGCAAGAAGTGACATCAGTAAGCAGATGGCCAGAAATAAGCACTTTGTTCTCTCATAGAAACTCATTAGTTGCACACGACAGAAGGTAAAAATGTGCAAATCTTGTTTATAATTTCAAGCTATGAGAGAGCCAGATTATAACAGAGGTGGATAAATTTCTTCTGGGGGTCACATCCAGCCCATGGGTCTTATGTTTGACACTCATGATCTAGACTGTGTGGACTTCCAAATGACCTCTTACATGTGTGCAAACCAGCAGAGTTGATTTGGAGCTTTTTGGTAAACAGATGCTTGTTGGAACTAGGCAGGCACAAGGAAATATTACAGATATGAACATAAACATTTGCCACATGACGAAGACACAGAAGAAGAACTCACCCTTCTGCCCCTGGCACTAAAGGCTTCTCACTTCCTGCTGCCTCTGGAGCATCATCTTCCTCTGAGGAGCCAGCACTAGATGATTCTTCATCACTGTCTGCAAGGCAATATGCTCTTGGCCTGAAACTAAATGGAGGAAGACATTTCAATGCCTTAGTCAACCATCATTAGAATGGGTGGGGGCAGGTTGTGTGCACATTACATGATTTGACTATTGCCACACAGAGAATCTGGTGTTTTTTTTCAGATTTCAAAAGTGCACTAGGGAACAGGACACAAAAGCTATAACTTCACTGCTACAGTATTTTTTCTTTGAACACAGCTGTGTTGAATCCAACTTACAATGAAAGGAACCACACACATTTGAACAGCCAAACAATGAGATTCTTGCATGCAATCAGATGAAATGATCAACGTGCCTAGAACTCCTTCCTAAGTGACTTTTCAGCACGGTTCAATACAGGTTGAGTATCCCTTATCCAGACTGCTTGGGTCGGGAAGATGTCTTGATTTCGGAATAATTGCATAAATATAAAGAGAAAGGCTTCCTCTTGTTCTTTTCACTGTTATACATAAGGCCTCTTTGTCATTTTTCAACAATGTCTGTGCAGGTACACATCACAGAGCAGAGGACTAACTGCCTGTACCTGCACTATATGTTGGAATGAGCACAAGACCCTCTAGTGTTCACACTATAGAAAGTTGTTTTTTTTGTGTGTGTTTTTTAAGAAGTCTTGGCCAAAAGTGTCTGGATTTTGGAATGGCTTGGATTTCAGATGTCTGGATAAGGGGTAATCTATCTGTACATCGTAGAGAGTTGCATTACCCAAAATAGGATTTTACTTCACACCAACGTTTTGATTTGCCAGACATGTTTGGGACATTTAAGGAGTTTCTGTATAAAATTCAGGACTGATTTTGCAAGGTCCATGCCTCTCATGTAAACAACTCTTACAGACTTGGGCACACAAACAGTTCAGTCATACCTGCCTATCACATGGATTGCTGGGAGTTTAAAATAGTTTACAGTTGTAACAGCAGTTGGGGTCATGGATTCAAAGTACAGCTTGAACAGTAAAAAGCCAAAGGAGGCCTGTAACCACATACAATGCGGAAATGTGTCCTGTTCACATAGTCTCTTTAGCATCTACCAGTTCTTTCCCAGACATATTTGGACCTCATGGTGAATCTGCATTCTCATTAATGCAGTATCAATTCAACCAGATGCAATGCATTAGACAAAAGATAAGATCTAATTTCTCAAGTAGAAGGCTACACAGTAGTGCTTGGCATACTTTTCTTTCTTCTGTCACTTGTACTGTGGATCAAGCAAACTCCATAGTTGCAAGAATAGTCTTTGAAACAGAGGCGTTTCTAGGGTGTGGCAGGGGGTGGCATGAGCCATGGGCGCCATCTTGCGGGGGGGGCGCCATTCGCATGGCGCCCACCCCCCAAAATGGCGCCCACGGCCCGCCCACTCCCGCCCAGACCCTGCACCCCATTCTCCTCGCTCTGGCTGGCCTTAAAGAGCCAGCCGGAGGGAGGAGAATGCGCTGCCACCCGGCGCCCCTCCCGCTTTTCAAGAGGGGCGGGGCACTGGGCGGCGGCACATTCTGTTCGCTAATGCCGGCTAAAGGGACCCAGCCGGCATTAGCGAACAGAAAGAACGCGGCGGGGGCGCCGCGTTCTGTTCACTGTGCTGCTGACCCTTTAAGGCCAGCAGCACAGCGAACAGAACGTACGCGGCGCCCCAGCCACATTGTTCTGTTCGCTAATGCCGGCTGGGGTGCCCCAGCCAGCATTAGCGAACAGAAAGAAAAGAACGCGCCTCTTAAAAGGGGCGGTGCTGTCATGACATCACGATGTGACGTCATGACGTTGCGTGCCCCTAGGGGCGCGTTTTCATTGGGCGCCATGGGCGCCCTTTCAAAGAGATCCGCCCCTGCTTTGAAATGTCATAAAAGACATGGAAAATGTCTTGAAAGCTTGAAGAGTGGGCCCAGCTCTTGGCTACTTTAGATTTGGCATTACTCTTTGATTCTTCCCAGCTGGGATTGTACATCACATTTCCCCTCTGATTTCTACAAAACCCAAGCAAGAGTATTTTTTGCTGGCTACACATTACAAATAAATGTGTATAATGAAAGCTTGATGAGCTTTTTGTTGTTACTGGTTTTTTTTAAGAGAGGCTGCCATGTGAAGGTTTGATAGGTCCACTGATTTAGAGAAAGAAAAGGTTCTTAAACTTTTGCCCACCCATTGCCTCTCTATTTACCCTTTAAGCTGCTTTGCCCCATGATGTTCCAATCATGTGTTCT
Source organism: Lerista edwardsae (assembly GCA_029204185.1). Lineage (NCBI taxonomy): Eukaryota > Metazoa > Chordata > Lepidosauria > Squamata > Scincidae > Lerista > Lerista edwardsae. The sequence continues at coordinate 3,553,789 of JAJKFI010000094.1, forward strand.
ACCTCATAGTCATACATTTGAAACCCTGCTGAGAGGCCAATTAGGAATGGAAAAAGAGTGGAGCGAAGGCTACAAGCCCATGCCCCAATGCCACTCCAAAGAGATCCCTCACAAAGCAGCACTTTTTCTTCTTCTAAACAAAAGCCCCTGTTGCCAGTGTGTGAGCGCAATATGTCAGTAGCTCCTTATAAACCGCTACTTAAACAGATGAGAGTTCCTAGTTGGGACAAAGCTTCAAGTTTCCATCATACAATTACAGGCATGCCCCAGTATCCGCTGATTCTGTATCCACAGTTTCAGTTATCCACGGATGTCATGGATACTTGGATGTCTATTTAAAAGTTAGGGGAATTATTAAACAAATCTCTTTTTTAAACCTCGTTGCAACAAAACCACTGATGTTCCCCTATCTTTAAAAAAGGCGTCCCCCAGTATCCACGGTTTCAGGTATCCACGGAGGGGGAGATTCTGGAATGGAACCCCAGCAGATACTGGAGAATGCCTACACAGGGTTGTCACTGAATGTAGGATCATTCTCCCCCAAAACGTAACACATGAAACAAGTGCTAGGAAGTTATAGAAAAGTCCTACCTTGCAAATTTCCCAGAACTGGAGTAATAATCTGATAGGACTATTTCGTACACAGGCTGTATGACCACAAACAACTGCAACTAAGCTAAAAGTTTTCAAAAACACAAACCCTTGCAGAAAACCACAGTACAGATGGGCTATTTGTGAGTGTTAACTCACCACTGTGTTTAGCTAACCACATCAAAAACCAGTGACCTGTACCACGCTGCCAAGCTTTTAGTGATCTCTATGGACACTTCTCTCCCTGCTTTCCAAAAGGGGCTATGCAGGGCAGGTTCCATCAACTGTTACCAAGGACGTCAGCAGCACCTCTGTCTTCCAAATCTTACCTAAACAAACATGTTCCACGTTTTTAAAAAAGGATTTCAGTTTGCTGCTCCTATTTCCCAAAAGGTCAATAGCACATTTGAATGGTTTTTTTTCATTTGAATGAACACAGGAACTAGAGGTTACTGTTGAGACTGTTCATGAAATGGAGCACTATGAAAAAGAATCCAGCTTTGATTGAGTAGTCAGAGTGGCTGTTAAAATGAGTTAAAAGGGTGGTTCCCAAACTGTGGGTCTGCCAAGCAGAACATCCAGTCAAAACACCAGTGCTGGAAAGACCAGATAACCAATTGCCTCAAGCCCTGAGGCTATTAAAAAACCCAGTTAGCTGCTAATTGCCTTGTAAAGAGCTCAGTTCCTGCAGTTTGCAAGATAGCTGCTAATCACTCTGCAAAGAGCCCCCTAAACAAACAAATGTGTAAAATAAAACTAATCTTTCTAGACCTTGTTTTTTTTTTTTTTCTTAAAGTCTCCCAAACCTAGATGGGTCATGATAGAGTGTCATTTTTTAAAGCGGGTCCTGGTGCTAAAAAGTTTGGGAACCACCGAGTTAAAAGATACCTATGAAGGTAACTAGGCTGTAAGTAATACCATCATCATGCTATTGATCTTGTAAGTGGAGACCTTATGTGAATATTTGTTTCATTTCCAGTATTTTTTTAAACTGGTTTTGGGGCAAACAGACTCAACACTCCACAAGGAATGAGATGATACAACAAATACCACTCACCAGGTCAATACAAATCCACAGATTGATGAATCCAAATATTATTTTAAAAGGAAAGAAAATGAAGGGGGAAAGATAAACAAGAGTACATGTTAGAGAAGATGCAGTATGTGCCATTTCCAGCTACTTTCAACTAGGAAGGGCTGCTGTGGCCAGCACAAGGTAAACAGGACAATACAACATTTACACAAAGCTTATAGTTTTGGCATAGTGTCAGATACATTAATATAATAGTGTGTATCATGTATGCAGCACTCAGGATGTTAACAAGATGCAAGAATTTACATGTTCTTATGCGTTAGTATTACAGGGGAATTTATACAAGAATTCTGAAAAGGAATAACTGTGGACTTGCATGAAAGAAACTCAAGTACAACAGCCATATCCAGTATTAAAATAGGAGATGCTGGCTAGCCACAATACAGCAATGGGGAAAACAGTGGTAGCTGAAAAGCCGAAGCTTTAATCCCAATCTTACCATCGTTCTTTGACCTCTTTGCCTAGCTTTTATTAAACCACAGCATACATCTGCCCATTGATGGTTTGAAAATGCATAATGCATGTCCTGTGTGCCCTAGACATACTTTATTCTAACACAATATTCTCCATGGGCCTTGATCCAGTGCCGAAAGCACAATATTCTGCCTCTGTGTGCCAGGGAAAGTAGCTTTACTGATGTTTGCCTTTTCTTCTGTGTGTACAAGTATACCCTCCGGCATAAGGTAGAAGGAGAGAAACAGCACAGACGCTAAAGAACAAAAGACTACACTCAGAACTTGTATGTAGGATACTTTCAGGGACAGAGGCATAATGAGGAGCCAATGAGGTCTTGTTATTTTTTGCAACCTTGGATGTTATTTTCGCTCTGTGCACTGAAAAAAAAAACTTTCTAAAAAGGTACAAATTATAATTTCTATTGTGCGCCCCCTACACAGAATGTACATGTTAGAAACTGAATAAAAGCAAATACTCTTCTTCAGACATAATCAACCCATATTCAGGGAATTGTAGCTGTTAGCTTAACTGAGCCCTACTACACCAGTCCTAACTTTGAGGTTGGCATGTGTAGCTTTTCTGAACATCAATTTGCATGTGGTCCCAAAGCCAAGACACCCAACACACTTCCACATGGATACAGAAAATGCTCAGCAAGGATATTTTAAACACACTTCCAAAGATCAGTATCAACATAGTAACTGCCCCATGACTGTTATAGTTTTGGACTCCTCAGCATTTCCACAGAATGAAGTTGAAGTTCTTACAGATAAGACTTGTACACAGTCTTTTGGGACTAAAGAAATTCCTTACCCTTCTCTGCCAATCTCTCCAACTTTCAGTGCTTCACCCAGGGGCTCTTTGCCAAGTTTGGTCAAATTCATTTTGGTCTCGAGGGTCATTAGGAAAGATCCATTGTAGGATATATCCAAGTCAATCCAAAGCCCTAGAATGTTTGAGAAATGTAAAAAAAAAAAAATTCTAAGTATAACAGATAAAAACATTAGCCAAGAACCACTGCCACAGACTATGTTAATAAAAACAAAAGTCAAGTTACCTTGAATTATTGACCCATACAGGTTCTGAATCTTAGCTTAAAATATTGAGATCGATGCTTACTGCATTTACTTTATGACAAGCTAAGGTTGTAATTACAAGCTACAACTATTTAATTTTCAAAAACCGACCATTTTTCACATACCAAGATGTGGTATGTCCAAGAAAGATGGAATAGTTACACTAGATGGGTCACAATTGTGCAAGTTGGCACGTCTAGAAATGCTAGATTTTTAATAGTACAAGCAGTGGTTGCCATGCTGGCTTCAGAGCAAGCCATAAAAGTAGTTACAATTGTATTTTACAACACCATCTTTTTTGTGGGCAACAGAGAACATTACTCCTTCTCTCACAACAGAACTTGGTTCAATTTAGAGGACTTGACCCTATGTTCTGCCATCTCTGGCAATTTTGATGACAACTTGTTCTGCTGTAGGGTGTTGCACTGCACTGCGCACAGGTGAGGAACTATATACATAGTTTGAACTTTGTATGGAACAGGTTCGCCAAGAAGCCTCCAACAATTTAATTCTATTGCTGTGTTTTTTTTCCTAGGGTAGTTCACTCTCAAGTATTTCACTTAAAAATAATGCTAGGTGAGAATCTAACACGCATTTGCATCTTGTCTACTTATGCCCCCAACTGAAGCACTTTTTGTGCTCCACAGGAGGTTGCTCCTGAATGCCCCCCTCCCAATGCTTCCAAAGCAATTTGGCAGGCAGGACACTAGGGAGGGAAGAGCAGTACAGTGATTAGAAAGCATGAGCTCAAATAGCACATGTAGCATTTCCCAAGCAGACCTTTGGATCTGGGTCATAGCACTGAAACACTGCCAATCCACCAACTGCCATTATTTTTCTGTGGGCATCTATTTGTTCAAGAGCTATTGGTAATGGATGTGTTCTCTAGACAAGACAGAACTGTCTGGCACTGTACTGTTCTGTTCCTCGGTGCAATATTCAGCAATTACGAAGCAGGAAGTTTTTGGGAACATCTGCAAGGCAGAGATAAACAGGCACTTAATGGACTCAGAACTTTGTTCCTGTCTTGCTAATGAGTAAGGGAAATAAAGAGATGCGGCATTTCAAAGCCTCTGCAACACATTCACAATTGGGAGGAAGTAGATTCTTTATGTAGAAAGTGCACAAGCAGTTGATGAAGATCAAGGGTCAAAATATAATGACTGGTTTTATGAACAAATGTTACAGGGATTTTATATACATATATTTCAGATAGTGGGATCTTAGCACTAATAAACTAATGAAAGTGGGATATGGGGGACAGTCAGATTTGCTAATTACTTACAAAAAGACACAGTCCTAATGGAACTATAAGTTGGAATCAAATATGAAAGCTTCCCATACCAGTAATTTTCACCATATATATGTATATGAATATATGTATATCTCATATATGTATATGAGAGATAGATCAGCCATGCCAAGTACAGAGCTATCTGTGACAAGGAGTGGCTATAGATATCTTGTTGTCTTGCATGCTCCCTGAGGCATCAAGTGGACTAATATGAGACACAGGAAGCTAGATGGGCCTTTGGACTGATCCAGCAGGGCTCTTATGTTCTTAATTTTCCTTTGATTTCAACCAATGAAATGAAGGAGCACCAGAAACAGATTTCACATGTATCTGTGGCTTAAAGCTTCCCCTTATGTAATCAAGTGAGTCAGCATGCTCCAAATACCAACGTTCTTTTTAACAACCTAATGAATTCAGCAAAGGAAACAATTCAATCGGATTACTGAGAGTGGATGTTTTCTTTTGCCCTGCACAAATCCAAATTGTCCAATACTGGAAAGCACTGTAGGGAACAAAAAACAGGTGTGCTATACAGCACAGCTGGATATTTCTTGTTCTTTAACAAAAATAGAACAGGACAATCAATGACTGGAGACAGACATTAGGTTTAAGTTAGTTGAAAATGGCAAAAGAGCAATCATTTCTCATGTCACATATCGACATGTCTTCCTGTCCCACTGTGGTCTGAGGTTAAACAGGTTTTCTAAGTTTTTGTAGCATTTCAAAAATCTGAGAGCCGAGTGAGACAAAATCTTCACTACAAGTAACAGTAGCTCTGCCAGACCACCTTCAATTCTTATAAGCTATTATCTGACTGCATTACTTCTTTAGAGACTCTGGATGACTTTTGCTCATGTTCATGGTCTCGCATTTGAGCATTTCTGACCCAGTCCAAAGTTATTCCATTGCAACCTGGCGGCATCATGCTGTTTTTGGATGTTCAAGCACCTAACTCCAAAATTCCACACAAGAGAGGCAATCCAAGTGAGACTGGAAACGTCTTTCCCTGCAGAAGTCCTTCCTACAGGCACAGAGAAGACTTCTACAATGCGCAAATTTAGAAACCTATTTCAGATTTGCTCGCCACAACTTTTCTTCTAGCTCCATCCTAAAACTTTATGCCACATTTCATGGCCAGGTAACCACAAGAAAGATTGTTCCAATATTAAAAATGCAAGGTGTTACCTTTATAATCGATAGTGGGCTTGTAGGCTTGCAGGATTTTCGGCACGGCAATTCCCATGTCCAGTTCAGTTAGTGTTAGCTCATTCATAAAATATGGCAACTAGGAGAAAAAAAAGAGGGAGTACTTTTTTAAGAACAAAAGATACACTTACAGTGCTATCCTATGTATGTATACTTGGAAGTATGTCCCACTATGTTCAATGGGGCTTACTCTCTGTGAGAATTCTCAGAGAGAGAGACAGAGAAAGTATCTGAAGTCTTTGTATAAAGGAGGAGTGGGCAGAATGTGGTCTCTCACCTGGGAGAAGACACTCCCAGAGACGTGCTGGCCTCCATCATGTGGGGCATCATATAAAGAAAACAACAACTGAATTAGGTCAGGATTCTCAACCACAACTGAATTAGTAAGAACACCATAATGACGGAAGTGTAAGTTCAAAACAGCTCTGCCAGGAAAATGAACAAAACCATTAAAGTCCTTGACACAAAATGTAATGCTAAAAGCAAGAACAGAATTGCCTTGCTAGATTACATCTAGGTCCACCAAGTCTAGCATTCGGTTTCCAACAACCTTGGGGCTGTCATAGGTAGGGTCTGAAAGTGATGGTTCTCGTTTGCCGACAGGATCTGGTATTCAGAGGAATATTTCCACTGGTAAAATAGATTCCATCCAAAACCATGGCTAATATTTTGCTATCGTGATAAAAAAATTACAGGATAGTTCTAATCCCTGATAACATGCCCAGGAATGGAGGCCTCACTGGAAAATATTCCATCGCTGTGTGCTAAAATAAGGGCCAAGAGAATATTTCAGGGAGTTCCAAGGAAGACAGAATCGCTGTAGGATTCCTCCTTAAATCAAGAACAACCTGGACAGAAGTAAAATGGATGAAGGAAGGTAGCTTATCTCTTTTGCCTCCAGGCATTTTTCTATTCAAACCCACAATCTTCAATCTACTTTCCTTTATAGATGAAGCAGAAGCTTGAGCATAATGATTCTGAGTGGAAAAATAATTTATAGGTAAAGCTCCCTCTCTACCCATACCACCCTTCCTCTACATTGATATGCCGAGGCTGATTTTGTTTTTTAAAAAAGAGAGGGGGGCAACCAGTGGTGTCATTCAAATGATTTAGGAACAGGAACTCACTTTTGATTGGCACTTGTCGGAAACCCAGAACCAGCCACGGAGCCCGTTAGGATCCGGAACGCCCGTTCTGGTCCGTTCCCCCTGAATGACATCACTGGGTGCAACTATTCATGGTATTTTTTGGAACATGTTGCTTGGCATCAATACAAGTCTGTAATGAGGCTATAGTTTATTATAGTAAGGAAATTATTACGCTTCTGGCTAGCTGGACTCTGATTACCACTCCCCAACTCATCCCCCAGCTAACAGAATGGACGGAAAACTTGATTCTAACAGCATTTGCCTCCAGTCGTAAAGGTTCTCAAGCTGTGTCGACAAAGTCCATCTTCCCAGTTACAGAATGGCAGTTGGTGAAGCAAACTGCAAACCTCAGCTGGGGACTGAACCAAGTCAATTGCTAGCAGGACAAAAGGACAGGAAGAGGGTGTGTCTGTAACGGCTAATTAAACCAACATCCAGGGAATATTGCTTTATGTTTGCTTGCCTAAAATATCATCAGCATTCAATGGTGATAAACTGTGAATGCAGGAAGGGCTTCTGCTATTCTTGGGCTGGTGCCTTCATGGGCAGAACTGCACATTTCAAGTTGACAGAGGCATTATACTGCTCCTGCGATGGTTTCTGAAGGAATCCAAAAGCGATTTGAGTAGCCCAATTAAGGAATGTGGGTCTAACATCAAGAAGCTCATAGAGGGAAATTAATTTTCAGTGCTAAATACAGTAAATTGAACATTCATGAGTCAAGCAAAACAGGTTTTGGCTGTTTGCAAAGTAAGAAACAGTTGCAGAAGAGAGTGAAGAAAATTATTATGGGGCTGGGGCACCTCCCTCATGAACAAAGACTGCAACGTTTGGGGCTCTTCAGTACAGAAAGAAGGCGCCTGAGGGAGACATGGTTGAGACATACAAAATTATGCATGGGAGGGATAGAGTCAATAGAGGGATGTTCTTTTCCCTCTCTCACAACAGAACCAGGGGACATCCACTAAAATTGAGTGTTGGGAGAGTTAAAACAGATAAAAGGAAATAAGTTTTTACCCAGCGAGTAATTAATGGAACTCCTTGCCGAAGGAGGTGGTGGTAGCATCTGGCCTAGGTGCCTTTAAAAGGGGATTGGACAGATTTCTGGACGAAAAGTCTATTGTGGCCCATAGAATGCCAGGTGCAAGGGAGTGGCAACAGGATGCAGACATTTTGTTTTCTCATGTGCTCCCTGAGGCATCTGGTGGGCCACTGTGAGATACAGGAAGCTGGACTAGATGGGCCTTGGCCTGATCCAGCAGGGCTATTCTTATGTTCTTAAGGGAGGAGGAGATCGCATTTGGACAATCAAAAGAACCAACTACTTTGGGCTGTAAAAGGATATGCAATATTCTTTGCTCAAAAATAGGTCAGGCTCTTAGAAAATAATCATACCTTTATTTTGCTGAGTTTCATTTGTATCTTCTTAGAGACCATGTCAGACCAATATTTTTCTCCCAAGAAATCCCAAAATATTCTTCCAAGCAAAGCATTTACCCATGCTTCCTGCTCCCCGTCTTCACCATGGAAATCAGGCAACTGGAAAAGAGAAAGGTTTTGCCACTTATAGTAGTTTTCGCCAATTCTGTTACTACCAAAGATAGTAGTGGTACCTACACCTAGGGTACTAGGTACATTAACTAAACCACATGAAACACTAAACAGGCTACCTTGAATATGTTCATAGAAAAAGTATTTTATTCACCAAGTTCAACGTATGTATTTTATCTTAATTACAAAGACATTTCCCAGCGTTTTTGAGGGGGGGAAAGGGGGCTCATTTTAGCATATGATAAAAATGTTAACACCAATCATTCCCACAGGAAAGTACGTACGTACATTCATACATACATTGAACTTAGCTTTCTTCCAAAGAAAAATAATGTTCTGAGGCAAACAAGAAAAAAATTTTACATGGAGGATTTTAATCTGAACTTTAAACAAGGCTGGTGGCAGGCAATAGTTTTTAAGACAGTTGGAAACTGTTTGAAGGACGAGTTGGCCTTCCATGGTGCTTATACTTGTTGTCATCTCTGGACAAACAGGTTTCGGAAATACCAAAGCCTGCAATATCTGTTTGCCAGAGGGGAGGAGGAGTGTGCACACACAAGTAGTAACTGTCCCCATTAATTTCAAAGTGGCCTCAATTCTCTCTAAAAAAACCATATATATATATATATATATATATACAGTATACACCTGCATCCACTCCAAGTAGTGGTAATGCAAGTAACTTGTCCAAAAGGCATTAAAAGAGGCGCAATACCTGAAGTGGGAACTCTTGTACCAAAGAGGTACCTTCATAAGAGGAAGATGGGTGTTTCTCATCTTATCTGTGATACATGAGCTTCTTCTTCAGATGTTGTGTATAGAGAGAAAAATCACAGATATCTGATGTTTCTTGTGTATTATCCAAAACTACCCTTAAGTTCTACCGAGAATATTAGGGGCAGGGAACCTTTTGGAGAGTGGTTAGCAACATTCAGCACTTGCCACAGGCGGCAATATTTTATTGATAACCTGGCAAGAGGTGTCATAGATAGGAAGGAGTTAAGTAAAATGTTAGAGTAATTTGGGAGTTTGGCCTTTATGTGTGGGAGTCTTTAAAGAATGAGTAAATGATAAATGATTGCCACCTGGGAGAATGATGATAGTCAGCATCTGCTATGTAGAGGAAAGACGATGATTGGATGTTGAAAAGAGAGTAGAGACTAAGATCTATCTAAAAATGGGCTGGGAGCTCAACCAGAAGTCAGCTTACCATGGTGTGATCCAGTTGAAAGTACTGCATATTTGATATGAGCAGAACTAGTAAGAAAGATTAACAACTGACCTATGCTGCTGATGAAAGGTAGTTGAGATAAAAACAGTTTATCACCATCACTTATCAATGTAAGTTGCTGTTGATGTAAGGTTATTTTGTTACATGTGCATGCTGTCTCCTGAAGAGCATAAAATTTTATTCTCACCACTATGTTGGTGGTGAGATAATGTTGATTTCTTTTTTGTAGTGTCAGTATAGCTCTTAAATAAACTCTTTTGTCTTAAGTGTGTGTGTGTGTGTGTGTGTGTGTGTGTGTGTGTGTGTAGGAGTGGTAGGGATCTTGCTCAAAAGAAACCCACGGTAGTAAGAAAAGTGGAGCTGGAAATAAAATCTTATGGACCACTTAGGAAACCTTTTTGACAAGAGGAGCGCAGCCATCTGGGGTATGCATGATGGAAACTAGCAAAAGTCAAGGTGTCATTCAAAGGAGACAAATATACACTAAGAAGGTGGGCAAAGCACTGCCAAACTCATGGAAAACATACTCTTCCCAACATCACACTACTGGTAGCAAGAGCCTCCTGGGACGCAATGGAAACCAAAGAGCAATCATAACAGTTCATTATTGAGAAATCAAGCCATATACTTCACCTTCTTCACAGCTGTAGGGCTGCTGTCGGCACTGTGCACTGGACTAACTATGGGGCTTTTGGGTTCTTGTGGAATGCACTTTGCCATATACACACTATAATCCAAAAGCATTTTTTGCCTCATAGTAGCTGACAGTTCCTTCTGTTTTGGCTGAGCAAGGACTTCTTCTATACTTCCTTTGCTGCTGCTACGACTGTGTGTCAGAACTCCAGACAGGCTATTGGATCTGCTGTGCCCTGGCAAGAACCCTAATGCGGGAGGAAGAAGCCACACTCGTTAATAAATAATCCAATACCAAACTTGATTATCACAAAAGTCAGAAATTTTAAATGCTAATATTCGAGTGAGATACAACTACTGCAAAAGGTTAGCACTGCAAGACAATCTAAAATGCAAGCTCGTATACCTGTTGGAAAAGTGGATACAGTACATCCAGGGCCAGTCAGTCAACACTATTGTGTATTGGAACTGGACTTTAATGTAGGAACATAAGCAGTCAGAGAAGTTCAGTGACTTCACCAGTTCCCTCATGAAACGTTTTTATCAAGATCAATAATCACCCTAATCTTTGATACATCACAAACTTTAGCCCTTCCTTATTCCTGTGCTACTATGACATATCCTGTCAGTGTGGAGGAGTGACCAAAAAATTGCTTTGGAAGGCATCATTGGTAGCATAATGCTATTACATGTTATTATAATGCTGTATGTTAAATTCCCCTCTAAACTTTGAGCAAAAGGTTTACGACCAGCCTTCCCTGTAAGCTAGTCTAATCAAAGCCCCTGCAGCTTTCCTTGGTGCTCTGGAGCTCAGTGACAATAACATCTCTACATCATTGCTGAGAGCTCCAGAACCATACCTGCATAGGCTCTGGTGCATGTCAGGGAAAGATTAGAGGGAACAATTGCTTAGGATCTGGTGGAACAAGGAGTTGATGAAAAAAAGCGGCCTATAATCAACAAGTTGTTCAAGGAATTTGTTCATGGATTTGTTTGGGGACAGATTACTGCTGCTCCAACACCACCATTTGGCAGGGAGACACTTCATTTTTGTTTTCTCCTCCCCTCCCTTTCTTTTACCTAACTTACACAGCTGGCTAGAAAGCTGTGGGATACGTTGGGGTTATATAGGTAAAGAGAGATGTGGAAGAAATGAAGGGTGTGTGGAGGGAAACGTTTTGCATTATCACTTGGCATTATCTGTATGTGTTGCACTTTGAAAAGCATTTTTTTTTGAAAAATATTTATTTTTATAGATATAGGGTAGGAAAATACAAACACGGGGAAGGATAGGGGAAAAAGGGGGGGTTACACATAAGGTTACTGAACCAAAAATACTATTGCATATCTATAGTATAGTTATTCTTCTATTACTAAATTCATTATCGCAATAATTCTTTTCTTTAAATATCTTCTTACAATTCAATTTCTCTTATCTACCCAATCATAAAAAGGTTTCCATATCATTTCTATCTTATTTACATTGCCTTCCTTTAACCTTCCTGTTAAAATATCAATTTCAGCAGTCTCAAATAGTTTGTCAATTAGCTTCTCTTCACTTGGTATCTCTATATTCTTCCACATTTGTGTAAATATTATTCTAGCTGCTGTTATCTGTATTGTTTAGTGTTTATCTTTATTTTCTATTTCCTTCATGGTATTGAGAAGGAATCATTCTGGTCTAAATTATATAGAACTATTCAAGATTTCTTGCAAGATTTTATGTATATCTTTCCGGAATTCTTTTGCTTTTGTTGAAAAGCATTTTTTTAACCTTCCAGCAAAAATAAAAAAACTACCAATGAAATCAATTTTAATTTCACACCACTGTGTCAGAGACTGCTCAAGGTTGTGGTAAGCAAGCAGGTTAAAAATTATATTTTCTCAGGAGTTAAAAAAAGTCACCTATTCTTAATTAATAAGGTATATTGTGACAATTTCAAGTGCTATTCAGAAGGAAGCCACAAAGAACAGAACGAAGCAATTTCTACAGTAAAGGCCCACTAATGCTACAGAACACTAGTGCTAAAGAACAGCATGACAGAATGGAGACAGTGTTTGCCAATATAAGCATGATTATACACCCAGTCATGGGGGCTGCAATCCTATGAACACTTACTAGAGAGTAAGTCCCATTAAACTCAAGACTACACTGCCAATTAATGTGCGCATTTCAGATTGTACCAGAGATTGCAGGAAGCCAGACTCTGAATGATGACAGGGAACACAAAAACATGGAGGAAGGACTGAAATTTGTGTTTAGTGAACAGGTCAACCCACTGACACTACTTACTCTCTGGTTGTGCTAACATGCCTTACGGCACATTTGCAACACCCTTTGCTGGCACAGGGACTGCTACACAGGTGGATCATCTAGTTTGGATTACACTCTGAATTTCGTAACATGCTGCAAGTACGCAACCTATTTGCTTGTCAAGAAGCACTACACTTTGCCTCTTGCATTTTATTTGCAATGAAAGTACCAGCGAGTTCTACCCGAAGCCTCTTTTCTACTCTATTTCCTACATGTGGCAGGGAATAAAGAGCATTGTTTTAAAAGAAAGAATGATTCCAGGAATGCCCTCAGAATGCAGTCTAGGCATATTCTATTTAACCCATTGTTCCAACTTCAGCACATCATTCAAATAAACTGACATTACTACAAAAATCTTAATACTATGCCTAACCATAGGCCTACCTGGCTTGTTTCCACATACAGAAATTGGCTTTTTTCCTTCTGATTTTAATTTGGAAGCAAGAATAAATCTCCTAAACCATTCCTCCTTCTCCCTTCCAGTTCTTCCAAAGAGATAAAGCACTTGTTCCTTTTGAGTAGTGGACTTTGCTCCCTCCTGAGATGGTTTCTTGGATTCTTCAGTGCTTAGATCTACTTTCTCTGCAAGGGGCTTCTCTTCTACGGTCTCTTTCTCAGTCTGGGCTTTGGCCATAAAGTCATCCTGCCTCCCAAGTTCAATGCAAACAGGATACTTTTTATTCCAGATTCGTTTTCGAGCCAAGCTTTTAGGAACCAGATGAATCTGGGAAACAAGTTTCAGGAGAGTTACATCACCCCATCACTAGAAAACAGATACAGAATTATAGGTGTTGACTGACTAAACAGTTGCAAAATAGTGGAGGGCAAGCACGCCTCCCTCTCTCCCACCCAATGTCAATGTGGGAAAGGCCCTTGCCTTTCTCAACTTTCTCAAAGAAAACTCAAGGATTTCCCAAAAGTCCTCTGAGACTAGAGTGAAAGACATTCCCTGCTATTGGTTTTCCTTTCCTGATCTTATTTTTTGGGGGGTGGGGTGGGGGTGGGGGAACAGGAAGTTAGGGAGCAGGGCAAACTAGCAATATGGAAGTCTGAGGACAGCAGAGGGTCCCTTTTTAAGCCCCCAATGTTTCCAACCATCAACACTGTAGCCGAAGCTGCCACTGTCAGCAGAAATTACTGGAGTCATTTCTGCTGAATTAACTTGAGCCAGGAGAAGTTAAGAACCACAGAACCCTTGAGGAGTCTTCACTACATCGCTAGGAACTCAAAAGAAGGTCTCTTCACTGTTCTCAGTCTTCCCTGCTGCCACACCCAACAGGTTCGGGGTGGGGGGTGGGTGGAAAACTAGTGTGAGGTAGTGCAGACAACAGCACCATGGGGAGATGGAGGAGTACATCTTACACTGATGTGGATTCTGTGAACTGGGGCAGTAGTTGTCCTTCCCCCACATTCGAAAAAGTGGCACCAACCTAACTGTAAATGGAATACATGCAAAATTCCCTTCATTATTATTATTATTATCTACCTTTAAGATTTAGTTTGACATGTTCAGAATAACCTTCCATCTACCCATGCTGAATAGAGGGCTTAGTGGGATACGTTACTATGCACTTTAAACTGAGCAAGTCTGTATAATGCGCATGTCAAGGTATTAAACACGACAACTGACAAAATCCTCCAGATAAGGCATTACATTGACCTAGTGCGCAGAACTTATGAACATGAGACGCTTTTAAGCTAACTGGTCTGGAATTTCTGGGATCCCTCCAGGACTCTTTTTAATTGATTTTAATTAATTGAAAGGGCAACTTAGGTGTCAATGGTTAAACAAGCTGGGGGAGGGAGCACTGCTGCCCAATTACCATTTTAGCCACGCCCCTTGCCATTGATAAATCAAGCAGCAGCCTCTAGGGACCTCTATAAAGTCTGAAAACCTCTGCTCTACCGAGATGCGAAAAAGACATGATAACATTGTTAATGGTACTGCTGTCAAAATCAACAGCTCATTCTGGCCTCAGATTAATATACTCATGCAACAGAATGAGTAAAGAAATCAAAATAATCATCATATATTAGTTACAGTTAAAAGTTTCAGTGGAACTCACCTTGCTGTCTGTAAGATCATAAATTTTCTGGCTAATGTACATGACTTCAGGCTTGGGTTCATTGTAAACAGCCCTTCTCGAAATGTTTTTGTTAGGTTTTGAAAGTCTTAAGGTGCTTCCTTCCAGTCTCACAAAGACAGAGTGAGTCAAAGTAGCATGGTAAGTTTCTGGGTCATAGTTATGGATCTCATTCATCCAGCCCTAGAAGAAATACACATATTTCATATATTCACAGCAATGCTTCATAATGTGTCCATGGATTAATTAAAACATAAGCTACTGAGAGCCTATATAAATTTAGAACGCAACTAAATCAAACTACTCTGTTTCCAAAGAGAACATTTCTGCATGACGGTGACTTTGTGCTATAACAATGTCTGATCCTCAAGGTTCTACCACATCAACCCACAGCTCATCTGCACACTTGAGGGGTCACACATTACTGAAGAAGACTGGAGCCTAATGATGCACTAGGATCCAGAGGAACTAAGTTATGCAGATCTTTCCAAGTGCAATGTTAATGATCTGGAAGAGTGGGCAGAGAGAAAAAATGCGGAGAGGACCAAGGAGATTGACCTGCTTTGGCTTCAAAACGGAAGATGTAGCAGGCAGTTACATTTATTAATGTATATCCCACTCTAACCCATGAGTTCGGTGCAGCTTCCACACTTCTAGAATATTCTCAAAAGGGGTCCATCATTCAAGTTAAGGATGCCGGAAAGAGTCAGTGTGTTGCACTACAATCTGAGTAATCCACATGCAAAACCACATTCACCTATGAAGCCTGCTGGGTGAAAACTAATCACCACCTCTCAGTCTATAATCCACCTCAAGTCTCAGTCCACCTTATAGGGTGGAGAAACATATCCTAACAATGAGTGTCTTGGGAGGAAAGACGGGATAAAAAGCCAATCACTAAAATAAAATGTCTCACTGAAGGGGCTCATTTGCTAGCCTGACGAACAAATCAGGGTGCGGCCAACTCCCCCCAATGCTTCACACACATTCACCACAACTTTTATCACTGATTTCCCTATATCATCTCTTCATACACTACAGAAAACATGTGATCAACATGCTGTCAAAACACAAGAACAAATCAATTCCTGTAACATGCAATGAGGCTTTTTGCTGCCAAGGTACAATGCATCAGTGGAGCTCTGATACAGCAAGAGAGGCTGCCTTTGACCTCCACAGGGTGGATGACTACACTATGCAAGCACTGGGATTCCCCACTGTACATCCTTGGCACACGTCCCCACCTATCAAAGAGAACAAGGCAGGCTAGTATACATTGGAGACTCTGGATCAGGGAGCAGAAGGGCAAACACATCACCAATCTGTTACAAAACAACGTGGATACAATAGTAGGCCAGCAGCAACGCAAGACGTCACGTAACAGAAAATGAATGACTGCAGGAGACTGGTACCACAATAGCTGCCATGGGGCAGAACAATCCAGAGCCTAGCAGCACCCAGGGCTCCAGTGGCACTGGAATGGGGAGTGCTGAATCCTGGCCCTGTTGAGATACCTCCAGATGTCTTCTCAGGGGAAGGGAGCCTATGCTCCCTTCCCCTGGGGAGCCAGCAGCAATGGGTCTCCTTGGCTCTGAGCACGTTTGAACGGGTACAGAATCGAGGAAACCCGTGTCAGGCCACCCAGCTTGGGAGGGGGTTCAGGATATGGTGGCAGAGTCTGCTACCACCTCTGCCCCCTCCCAGGCTCAATCCTCCTCTCTCTCCACCCAGTTCCACGCATGCCCCACTTCCCACCCCCACTCCAAATATCGGCCAGCGCTGCTGGAGTGCCAGCTGGTCTCCTGCTCAGCGCCGACGCCAGGCGCTAACTAGCACTGGCCCAATGTGAGCGGTGTTTGCTCACGCAGTGCCGCAAACATGCTTTACAGCATGTTCACAACACTTTTAGCCAGCGATGTGGACATATCGCCCATGTTATGGGCCTCAGGAGTGGGCCCAGAGTCTTTTGCAGTAAACACAACAAAGCATTTTGCAGCACCACAAAGGCCAACACATTCATTGTAGTGGCATAAGCCTATGAAAGCTTGTAGCAAAATAAGCTTATTACTCTTTATGCCACAAGGCAGGTTTTTACAATATAAGAGTCATGGTTTTCTGAAAATGGAATATTTTTGAAACATTCAGGAAAAGGAGAAGGAAAAGAAAAAAAGCCAGTGTAGACCGAAGTCCAATTGCTCTATTCAGAATCCCTACCTTTATTATCATCTGAGTGGATAATGGAATTAGAACTACCACATGCTGTTCTTCTGATTTATTATACCTGTTGGATCCAATTTTACGTCTAAAATAACTGGATTAAGCTCTGCCAGCCCAAACCACATTAACATTCCGTTCCGCTCATTTACTTGCTTCTCTAGCAGAAAAATAGCATTTCTAATTTTTTCTTTTTGGCACATGAAAAATACAAGCATTGATTTAGTACCAGAAAAACCAGATGTCTTGAGGCCTGATTTATGTCAGGCCTCCCAGGTTCAAGCCTAGATCTTCAGTCATCACATAATAGCCCTCAAACTACAGAGGAACAATTTCAACAAAATCGTGGGAGGGCAAGGAAAAGGGGTTTATTCTTATTCGGACTACAGTATCATGAGCACTACAGCTAGCTTGCACAGAGCAAGGAGTGGGTGGAGTATTTACATGGAAACAACAGTGTTTTCTGGCCCTGTCCTCCCAATTGCATAATGATGTACAAAAACAGATGTAATAAGAAGGTAACATAAGCTAAGTAAACTAACTCAAAAAGGCATCACACTTTTGCTGAAAATTTTAGGAGGGGGGTTCCTATATAAATTCATAGTCAAGCAGAAGCAAAGCAGAGGTGCACAAGTCAACATTTTCATAACTACGCTATTTTTGACCCCATGTACTAGAACAGCTTTGGAGAGAAGCTGGGGGAAAAGAGTAGGAAATTGTCAATGGGCCACATGGGCATATTTTTTCGTTGACCACTCCCTCCTGACAGTACACCCTCTTCTCCAACCACCCATGTGACCCAACTAATTTATTTATTTAAAACATTTATATCCTGCCTTTCCCCAAAGCTCAAGGTGGCTAGTGACATATTTGGGGTAGGCAAAATACCCCTCCTATTATGATTGGTAAAAAGATTGAGGTAACTGAAAAATCACCCAGATAACTCGTCTCAGAAAGCTTGCTCCACGGCAGAGAATTATGAGCTGCATTTCAAGGTTTGCTCTTGAATCACACAGGGATTACTGCTTAGTCTGGCTGGACTTTTACCATTGCTCCCACGCAGAATGCACTCAGCAACCTGCTACAAGCATATACTGTACACTGTAGGAAAAGCCTGATAATGATTAGCAAACGGCCTTGTAGGTGGGCTTGCTGCAATGGATATTCAGACATGCATCTGAGGAATCCTAGGGCTGGGACCCAAAAAATTATTCAGTGGGTCTGGCATGTGTGCAGATTCTTGGCGAGCCCAAGAACACTAGTGCATGCACAAAATGGCACAGCAAGTTTGCGCATGACACTAAACCTTTCCCAGTAGTGACAACCAGAAAAGATTAGGAAGGATGAGCTCCAGAAGGATCTCTCCAAACTGGGGAAAGGAGCAGCAAAATGGCAGATGCATTTCAGAGTGCAATCCTAACCCGGAGTTAGGCCAGGCTTAGACCACTCTCAGAGTCAGGGAGGCCAGCACACAGAAGTGCATCATCCTCCCTGACTCTGAATGCCCTGTACAGCGGCCCTTGTGCCAGCCTGACTTTGCTGCCCTAACTCCAGGCCAGGATTGCACTCTCAATGTAACTAAGAGTAAAGTAATGCATACTGGGGCAAAAAATCAACACATATAGGCTAATGGTGACAAATCAGGAGACAGATCTTGGGGTGCTGGTGAGCAACTCTGTGAAAGTGTTAACCCAGTGCGCAGCGGTGGTATAGAAAGCCAATTCCATGCTCAGTATCATTAAAAAGGGGATTGAGAATTTAAAAAGCCAATATCATATTGCCATTGTACTATACAAGTCAATGGTAAGGCTGCATTTGGAGTATTGCATACAGTTGTCAACACATTTCAAAGAAGACATAGTAGAACTAGAGAAGGTGCAGAAGAGAGCGACCAAAATGATTAATGGGCTGGAGGCACACACACCCCTTTATGAGGAAAGCGTTTGAGGTTCTTCAGTCTAGGAAAAAAAGGTGCCTCGGGGGGGGGCATATGATTGAGATGTACAAAATTATGCAGGGGATGGATAGGGGATGCTTTTTCCCCTCTCGCACAACGCCAGAACCAGGGGACATCCACTAAAATTGAGTGTTGGGAGAATTAGAACAGACAAAAGAAAAATAATTCTTTACATAGCCATAGTCTGTGGAACCCCTTGCCGCAGGACATTGTTCTGTCTAAATGCCTTTAAAAGGGGATTTGACAAATATATGACTAAAAACTCTATCACAGGTTACAAACCATGATTAGTCTGAAATTAGCTCGTTATGAGGTAGAAATTTTTTGCTGTCATCCAAACTGGCTGTGGATGGCAGGTTTTTTTTTTGCCTATCCTAGACTGGCAAGGGAATGATGATGTGTTCCATAGGTGTCATGTTTTTTTTAAAAAAATTGTCCCTTGTGTTTAATAAAGCCCACGCTGTTTTTTTATATATATATTATGCTGAGCCAACCACAGATTTCACTCTGGGCAAAAACAGTAAACAACTGAGATTATGGTTTAACTGGATATAGTGATCAAGGCAGGATCTATTACGTTGCATCACATTTCTCTATCACTACATTAAGGTTTAAGATAACACTGCACAGTCGTCAGCAGTAAGTACTGGCGTGGGTAGATGGCTCCCCATGGATATCTGAACACATGAATCATACCAAATGACACATATATTCCCAAGAAGCTTGCTCAAGGAGACACCAAACAGAATGAATTATGCTAATCCATGCCACAGAATAATAAGCGACACGGATGAGAAAATATCAAGCACTAATTGTAACCCAAGCATCAGCTTAGAATCAAATTAGAAATGGAGGCAGCCACATTTGTTTAGTCACATCTGTCCAATTAAACACGCAGTATGGTGGTGGTGCAATTTTCACATCAAAAAGTGGCCCTGATCCCTTCCCATCACATCATTTCAGACACTGTTCTCCCAGTCCACCTTCAATACCAGCAAACTGCTGGGATTACTGAAAAGTGCCTGGGTCAAACATGATGTGGGGTAGTGAGATGGGAGGTGACTAATTAGCTCTTGTCACCTGCATGCTCCCATTGATGTTAAAAATTAGATAGCCATACCTTCCATTGTGTATGTAAAATGCAACAGACATGCAAATCCATATGGCTGTCCCTGTCTAGTTTGGAACTGAATGATCTTCAAAGCGGCAAGAAGCAAACACGGAAGCCGATCTAGGAAAGCTGGAACCGGTTTTGTCCTTTGCTGCAACATTTATCAAGAATTTTTGCTTATACAGGACTGACAAAAAAACAGCAACAAGTATACACTAAAAGAAAGTCAACTTTCCTTTCTAGGAACAACAAGGTTTTGATCAAATGTGGACAAGAACTCAAGTCATCTACTGTACAAATTCTTTCATATCCCAAGATTAGTCAAGCTTCAGGTCTGCCAACAGGACACAACACTGTTCTTAAAACGTAGTTTCGTCAACACCACTTCTTCGTAGTTCAAGAATACCCTGGGGCTAGAAATTTCTGCCTGGTAACAAGCAGCTAATTTAAGCCAAAACCTTTATCACACAAACACATGGAAAACTGAACAATGCACTACATTGTGCGATCGCTACATAAGCTAGTGCAAAAACCCACTTAAAAATACAAGCTTTGGCAGCACTGGAAAATTCCTTCTAAGGGAGAGGGGGAAGCAGAAGCTAAGCCTCTTCATAACTTAACACTAGTATTCCACTTCAGCAAACAAAATTAAGCTCATTCTTTTGCTGGCAAAATCCTTCAGCACTGAATAGTGATTTAAAGGAAGTTTTAACAAGAATGTTCACCCAAGGAATTCAACATACCACAAGAAACACGTGGGCTGAAGTACATTAAAGCATGGCCACAATGCAGTATGTCCTTGGTCTCCCTAAACTTGCCTTCAGTGAGTACCTTGCTGCAGCTCCATGAATGCAAAATTATGGTTTGGGGGCTTCATATTCTACACTACCATTGTGGCTTCTCTCAATGTCCATCTTTCCTGTTCTCCACTACAAGTGTTCTTATGAATTCCCAATTATCCCACCCCTTCCTAAGGCTTCTCCTTCTCTTTTCTGGGGAAATTCTTGGGGAGGAAAATCCCCTCTGCCACAACCAGAGATGTTAGTGTCTACACCAGTGGTCAGGGAACAGGGGTAAATTACCCCAAATGGGGTAAAAATGAAGTTCCTGGGGGTAATGGACAGATAGGAGTATGCCCCGCCCCCTTTTCCCTCATCCTTCCTTCATGACCAACGTTCTCTCTTCTGACCAATGGGAAGTTCTCATGCTTGATGGATTTCCCTTGCTTCCAATAGGAGATTAGAAGCAACAAGGTACTTGGCCCCCAATAGGCAGCGTCCCCCTCCCTTCCCAGGTGGTGAAGAAGGCCGTGGTTATTGATCCCGCTGCTGGTAGAGGGAGAAGGAAGCAACAGCAGAGAAAATGGCGGCCGTGGCTGCAACTGCGGCGGTGCCGGGTGATGGGGGAGCCGGCGAGGCCAAGCCTATTCCAGGCAGCGAGGCCGGCGCAGACCCGCTCCTGGTTGGCACTCAGGCAGCCGTGGAGTCGGTGGTGCTTGATCCAGGGAACAGCCTGAACCAGCTCCGGGTGGGGAGGCCGAGGAGCTGCTGCAGTTGCCGTCACCCAGGAGCCCGGCAGGGATGCGAGACGTGCAGGCGTGGGGGAGGCTCTGGTGAGCGGCTGAGGTGTGTGTGTGTGCGTGCGCATATGCCCGCAGTGTGTGTGTGTGTGTGTGTGTGTGTGTGTGTGTGTTGAGAGGACTTCTGTGGACGTGCCTCTTTGCTTGTAAGCAGCTAGGTCACTCCCTGGGTTTGCCTTGTCTTGCTGTCCCAAGGAGTGGGGCAGGCGGGCGAGCGAGCAAGCAGAGGGAGGGCTGGGGTGCCTGCACCTGTGCAGGGAGTCAGGGACACAAAGAGAGGTGGGAGGCAACGAGGCAAGGCGAACAGCAGAAAACAAAAACAAAATCAGAACTGCTGTTGCTGTCCTCTTTGTGTGTGTGTGTGTGTGTGTGTGTGTGTGTGAGTGTGAGAGAGAGAGAGAGAGAGAGAGAGAGAGAGAGCCAGCGACAGCCAGCCAGCCCCAATCTGAATTCATTATAGAGAGAAATCTTAAGTCCAAGCACCTAAACCTCTTGTAAAAAAAAAACCTGTTGTAACCCAGAAGGGTTCTATTCTGCAGGTGTACCCAAGGTCTGCAGGTGTACCCAAACTCTTTACAACTTCATATTTACATAGCATTAATTAAGCTCATAAATTAATCAAATAAAAAGCAATGGGTTCCAATATGTAATTTTTCTTTTTTTCTGGCGGGGGGGTAATGTCAAGGGAGTAACGTCGGCATTTCTAAATATATTTTGGGGTAAAAGGTAAAAAAGCTCCCTGACCCCTGGTCTACACTATATATTTTGCCCATACAGCTTCCCAGCATAAATGATTGCTCTGGGCACATAATTTTGCACTACATATTTCCATTCTACACACATTATGTTAATTCAAACACAGAAATATGAAATTTAAATCAGCCATGAGAAAGTCTAGAAGTGAAAGCCAGAAAATAAGCCCTTCAAAAAAAAAAAAAAATCCAACAATGACGACATAACTTTGAAGGGACGCAAAGGGCCAGTAACCAACATCCCAAACCAGTTTCAGCTCAGAACTGAGTGGTTTCAGACTATTAATGTTCCAAGTGGCTTTCAAAATTGGACCATCCAATGATTCAGCAGAAACAGACAGAAGTCTGGCTGGTAATTTTGTTTCAATTTAAATCTTCAGAATGGGCAGAGGGAAGGATAAGATAATAACAATCATACCAATATGTGTGAGAACAGAGAATCGAAGACAGCAAGCAAGGGAGGATCTTGGAGAGAATAGGGCCAAGTTAGGGTTGTAATATGGCAAGTGGATTGTCATCATCCTGTCTTAAGGAGGAAGAGGGCATGCGTGCACGGTAGGCAATGCCACCTAGAAAAATAGTTGGATTCTAAGAGGAAGCATGAAATGAAGGAAAAAGGTGGGTAAGGAACTAGCAGGAATGCTGTTGATAAGTCTTTGTCCTGAAAAAAAAAGCTACAGAACTCAAACTGAACTAAAAATACACAAGAGCAGTGGTACATATTGGAATGAAAGCAGGAACAGTTAACATGCAAAATCACTTTTTAGAAAATCTTATTCCCTCTTAACTCCTCAAGCATAAAATAGTATGGGGAATTTTTGGTCATAACATATTTTGTATTAGCAGAAAATACTAGTCTGAAATAGACAAATTCTGGTAAAAGTTTCTCATTACGCTAATAATCTAAGCATGGCTCTAAAGAACAGACCACTTAGCGGCTGAAAGTCAAATTTGACCATTTCATTTGCGTAAGACTATTAGGGGATTTTTTAAAAAATATATAATCTTGCTTGTGATAGGGTGTAGTGGTTTGGACTTAGACCCGGAAGATCGCGACCCAAATCTCCACTTAGCCAGAGCTTCCTGGGTGCCCTTGGGTCTCCCCCAGTCTCATGTACCTCACAGAGTTGTTGTGAAGACAAAAGGAAATGCACACCACCCTGAGCACCTTGGAGGAAGGGTGGCGTAAAAAGACAAAAAATGAAATAAAATAAACATTCTATGAACACTTGATACAGGTCAGATTTTCTTTAAATTGGCAACAATTTAAAGTTGTCAATGAATAGAATTTGCCTTGTTAACTATTTTCTTAACCAAGTTCTGCTTTATGAGCAAAACTACTTTGATTTTCTGGGTTGTATCTTAAGGAACATCATGCAAGGAAGAAGTTTGCAGAAGAACCTCCCCACTCCCTCCTCAGAACAGCAGCCCCTTATGTTCCCTGCAAAGTGGTCTGGAGAGGACCCCCTGGAACAGAACTGTTTGAGGCTATCAGCTCGAAGGGAGAAAAACCCTCCCCTTGGTGCAGACAGAAGTGCCTTTCATTTGTGGAAGACACAGTCAAATATAATGATTTACTCAATTTGTGGTTGATCAGTTGTGCTCTCTTGCAGTGCTCAAGGTCTAATGGCACAAATAGAGATTGTTCAGAACAATGAATTCATGCCCTAGAAAAAAGTACTTGGGAAAGAGGTTAATGGTTGTTCAAAACACCAGATCCTATTTAATTGTTATTCTTGGCTTTAAAAAGGAATGCAGCAATTCATGCAGCAACGGGACTTGAGATTTTATGACTTACTCTGACACTTGGAAACATTTAGAACTAACTGTGCTAAAGGCATTACAACATTACTATCCAGAGTGCAACTACACAGGAGGGAACACGAACACACACGCACACACACACACACCTGGCATTCTAAAGTAGCCTATTACCCTTGAACCACCCCGAAGGGAGACACCAGAATGAGGTTGGGGTTTGACTTTATTAAACACAAGTGCAAATAATGAAATCTACTGAACACCCGTCCCTCCCTCCCCAGTCTGAGGTAGGCAAAAGAAACCCCCCCCCCCAAAAAAACCTGCCATCTATGGCCAATTCAAATGACAGGAAAAAAACCCTAACCCTAATGATCAGGAACCAGCTTATCTCAGACTGGACATGCCCATCACAGCTTGAAACCTGTGATGGAGTTTTCCTCCTCAGATCTGTCCAATCCCCTTTTAAAAGTACCCAGGCCAGATGCCATCACCACATCTTGTGGCAAGGAGTTCCACAGACTAATTACATGCTGGGTAAAGAAATATTTTGTTTGTTCTAACTCTCCTAACACTCAGCTATAGAGGATGTCCCCTGGTTCTGGTATTGTATGAGAGGGAAAAATGTTCCCTCTATCTACTCTATCACCCCCTGCATAATTTTGTATGTCTCAATCATGTGCCCCACCCCCTCAGGTGCCTTCTTTCTAGACTGAAGAGCCCAAAATGCTATAACCTTTCCTCATAAGGAAGGTGCCCCAGCCCAGTAGTCATTTTGGTTGCTCTCTTCTGAGAGCTAACAAGGTATTATTATGACACAGCATGGAACTAATAAGTTATTATATCAGCTTCATTTTCCATGCATCAGAGCTAGAACTAGAACTCTTATTCAGTTGTGTGAGTGCCACCAAGTTGTCCATTGTTGTTTTGTTGTTGTTGTTTTTTTGTTTCCTGATTTGCTGGGTGACCTGTACTGATCAATTGTTAAATAAAGTTAATGGGAGCGACACCATATGCTATCTTCCTGGGGGCACAATCCTAACCTGGAGTTAGGCCGGCACAGTTAGGTCAGCAAAGTTTGGACACCATAAAGTAAGTTTGGATCACTCTTGAAGTCAGAGGTCAGATGTGCGCCATTCTCCCTGACTCAGAGAGTGGTCCAAAAGCGCTTTAAGGTGGTCCTTGTGCCAGCCAAACTTTGCTGGCCTAACTGTGCTGGCCTAACTCCAGGTTAGGATTGCGCCCTGGGTGACATCAACCCTAATTGTAGTAATTTATGGCCACCATAAAGTGTGTTTAGACCACTCTCGGAGTCAGGAAGGATGACTCACGTGTGCGTGCTGGCCTCTCTGACTTGGACCGTGGTCCAAACCTACTTTACAGTGTCCCTTGTGCTGGCCAAACTTTGCTGGCTTAGCTTATGCCGGCCTAACTCAGTTTAGGATTGTGCCCTTAGTCTCACAGTCCATGAGTGGCAATGCATTGGTTTTAGAGCAGCAACAGAAGCTGACACCACCCGAGCACTCATGAAGCCGTTTTAACAATATCAAATCAACCCTGCACCCAAACACGTTCTGATTGTGCTCAGATGAAATCAAATGAATTATGTAATTCTATTACAATGTAGCTTAGAGCTGATTCACATGATCTGATCTGTGTTGAAAGATGCACAGGGCAGTACTTGTTTGACCACCTCATTAATTGTCCAGATAAAGCAGCCATCCCCTGAAGACGTTTCATAGGAAAAAGAACTATTGATGCAATTCATCAGATCCTGACTGGCAACCTAAGCAGGTGGTAAAGCAAAAACTACTGGCTTCATTCTGCACATAATACAGTGTAGATGGGCACCGACTGCAGGGTCATCTGAATTGTGCAGCCTGAAGTATGTTTTATTATTACACAGTATACCAAGTGTGAAAGTCGAATAACAAAAGCAACAACTCACTTTCAATATCTCAGGTTCTTGGATGTCCAGAGCTTCTGTACTCAGGTGCTTGCTCCAATTCCTATGCAGCCTGCTATACCTAGCACTTGGTGTAAAAAGCCAAATCACAAAGATAGCAATCATAAATCCAATGGCAACTCCCAAGAAGAGTCCATTGACGTAACTAGGGAGAGGAAGTATAAGGTAAGCATAGATCAACATTGTGAGGAAGTACAATGTCTTCATTGGAAGTTCAGGCTGTACCATGTGAAGATCAATTTCACCTTCACGGCTGAAAGTGGTAGCACTTTCCTTGGGCACCTCCAGCGAACTTTCCAGCTGCTTGTCAGGTTTACTGTCCTCCTCTATCACGCAGAAGTCCTCAGAGTAAAGTTCACAGAACTCCTCATCTTCCTTGCTTGCCAATGCAGACAGAGAACACCTTTCAAGTACCAGCGAAGCTTTTGAATTCAAGTCCTTTGTGCTTAGCAAGGGGGAACCTCTACTTTCAGTCTCTTTTGCATGCTCTTCAGCCGTGTGGGACTGCTTACTGCTCTTACTGATATCGGAGTCACTTCCACAGATGTCCCCTTCAGAGTCGCATTCTTCCTCCTTAATGCTATAGTTGTTATTGCTTTCCAAATGGCCATTTAAGCTGGAAAGGTTGGACAGTTCTGAAGCACTTGAAGATAAGGCTTTGGGCCTGTAGCTACTACTCTCATCGCCCATTATTTTACTAAGGAGCTGAAAAGGCTCATAAATTACTTCCGAAAGGCGTCGTTTTGTGTCCTCAATTTTGGCCTCCATTTCGGGCACTTTAAAAAAGGAGCGAGTATCCAATGGCGACGTTAAAGGGGATGAGGGGGCGGTTTTGGAATCGCCACCTGTATTCCGAGGCTGGGTGAACTGTTTGAACAGGTGCAGGTTCAGCTTGGAGTCAGGTGGTTTGTAGGACACAGTTTCAGACTCCTGCTTAGAAGTGTCCGTAGACAGAGACTTCACCAGGCTTTTCATTAAATGTCTGTGCCTCGTGGGCGGCGTGGGCTCTTTTGGTTCTATGTCTGTTGAAAGGGACTTCACTAAACTCATGAAAGGCTTTGAGCTGGTAACGGCAGAGGGCGTGCTGGGCAAGACAGACTTGGAAGGGGAGGACAACGGAGAAGATGAGCTTACTCTCAGTTCTGAAGGCAAAGCCACACTGGATGAACTAGCAGCATGACACGGGTGCGAGGAGGGGGACAGAACTAATGGCACTGCACTGAATACTTGGGACGTTGAAGCCTCCTTTATAGGTGGCATGAGGGTGGGAGATGAGGTGAGCTGGGATGCAGCCACGTTAAGCGAGGTAGTGGGACCGGAAGAGTCCTGGTCACCATGATCAAAGCACAAGTCTTCCTTAGCTTCAAGTGCTGTTACAATGCTTTGGTCATCCAGTGCCTCGGTGGGAGACGCCTTGAACTCTTCTTCCTCCTCCTCTTCCTCCTTCCCAAATGCCGAGAAATGAATGGTGATGGTTTCTTGGGAAATAGATCTCTGAACCTGCACTTTTGGCGCTGGCTGTTTTGAAGACATGTCACCGGTTTTCTCTGCATGGCTACTTTTCAGACTTGTCATTGCAGGTCCCAGAGATGGGCCAGGGTCTGCGAAAAGCAAGTCAAACATAATTAGACTGAGGCAGGTAGAAAGATCTCTTAATTGCACAACATATAAACATCATGTAAGTGGGCGGGGGGGAGGGAAGCAGCATGATCTTCACAAATGGGCTACTGCTGGACAGGGAAGGGGTTTTGCAACTCACCTGGGGGGTCGCTATGGCTCTCCAGAGGGTCTGGGGAGCCTGACCCCCTCTGCATCTCTCCTGGCAACTTCGAAGTGCTGTTAAAAGGGGAAAACCCCACTTCCTGTTTTTGTCACAAAACCAGAGGTGGTTCTTTTTTTTGCTTTTAACAGCCATTTGTTCGTCCAGCCCTTGAGAGGGTTATGGGGTTACAGGCTCCCCAGACCCTCTAGAGAGCCATAGCAACTCCCAGGTAAGTTGAAAAACCCCTTCCCTGCCTGGCAGCAGCACAATCACGGAGATTGTGCTGCTGCCAATTTTTGGACGATTCCCTTTAAAGGGGAATAGCCCTTTTCCTGTTTCTCTGGTGGGTTGTGACCCACCAGTTTGGGAACCACTGCACTTGAGTCAAGAAGAACCACTGCATTTGAGTAGCAAATGGATAAAGATAGGGCTTAGGCTATTTAATTCTCCAAACAGCCATGTTAGCATTGGCATACGATAAAATTGGCTGACTGCAGCACCATCATGTAAAGCATTAGTATGTCAAGTTAACAGCTAAACTTCAAGTATTTAAAAGGTCGTAAAGATGCGGCCAGGGAAAGGAGCCTAGAAGAAGTGTCCAAAAATAAGACAATAGGAGAAAAACAGAGCATTCCTCACAGATCTATGACTGAGATCCAAAGCACCACAAGTAGAAGAATGGATATTATATTGTATCTGCAACATTTGGGTGTGCAAAGTTCTCACCTAAGCTCTGTGCACAATTGAGCTAATGTTCTCAACATATGATGATAACAGGATCTCTCTGGAACACCACTTGTGTGTGTATGACAATAGTGATGATGTCAGAGGGAGAAGTCTGAAGAACTTGCACAGATATGACAAGGCAAGGTCACTGCAGGGTCAAGTATAGATCAGCAACTTCAACCTTTAAAGAAGGAGGAGGCTTCAAGTCATCACATACAAGCAGTGCCAGAATTATATGAGATGACTAACATAGCATTGTTATTTACCTCTTCAATTGATTCGTCAAGTTATAGGCAAAGAGTCAGAATAATTACTACAGTGGTAAAGTATACTTTAGTTATTACTATACAATGGCAAGCAATGAATGCTATAAATGGACAGAATTGGATGCCATAAGTTAGAGATGCTCAGTTGCTATAACTGAACATTAATCTTTTGCAGAATGATACTTTGAAAGAGTTTAGACACAGAGAGAGTGTGTGTGATCATGGCTGAGGACAATTACCCAATACTATTTTTGCAAAGCCAGCTGCCTAGCAGGACGGTTTGCTTAAATTATAAGGTAAAACTGACAACAGGATATTCAGGTTTTAATGCCAACTACCTGCTGCTAAGATTAGGAAGTCTCCTTTCCAAAATGAATTCAACACAGCTATCTAACAGAGCAAGGAAGTAAAAAAGCAACTTGTTTTAAATGTTTTGGGCTCCTACTCTCCTTGATACTGTGATACCTACAATGACCAACTGCCCAAGGATATATTCACATATTGCAGTAAGATGGATACTTTAAATAATACTTTGATACTGGACATGAACTCAACACTCTCTTCCCCTCCCCTCCCCTCCCCTCCCTCCCCACTAACATGCCGCTAATTCAGATTTACCACAGACACAAATCCATCTGCCTGGCCACTATTAGAAAAAGAATTCTGCACAAATGAGATACTTGATACAATTCAGCAGAGCTCTTGATGCAAGAGACACAGGATAAGATTTCCAAAGAATCACATCAATAGGCAATATCATACTAGAGGCCAACTACTGTCTGAACTTCAAACACTTGGACACTTATCTTATGCAGATACTGCACAAGGATCCAATTGTTGCGATCCAGATGACCAGCAGAATGACAGAATATATTTGCAAAGGTTGGAAGTGCAAAACCCCCACCTAGGTTCTGTGCACAATTAGCTCTCAGCATGTGGAGCTGGATCTCTCTGGATCCCTGCCTATGAGCACATGGCAATAGTTATGGCAAATACTAACTCGTGATCAGGCAAGAGTAACAGGAAAAGACTGCCCTGGTTGGCTTTTAGCCTATGGTGAACCATATGCGTATCAGCTGCTATGCACAGGATTTAGGTTTGAGTTGCTACTGCAAAAGATATGCTCATGGTGGCTTATCAAGAGCCAGCATCTGTGCGTGGTAATGGATGCACACAGCCAATTCATCCATGGCTACGAGTGGACACCACACAGGAAAACTCTTCTCGTTATTGCCGCATAGCCAGTAGACACCAATTTATATTCCCAGTGGGATATCTGAAATAATTACACTAAGTCAGAAGTAGTCTGAGAATCTGGACCATGCTGTAAAACAGTAAGGAAACATGACTAAGTGTTGCCTTGGAGGCAGGGTGGGGATAGAGGGAGAGCAAGGCACAGATTACCTCAATTGTCAAGACAACAGGTTTGTCACCTTAGTAACTAAATTATTTTCAGGAGCTCTGAGAGGTGCCATAATCAAACTGTCAAGCAGAATTCATCAGGGCCCCATAAATATAGCACTAATAGGAAAAGCACCTTTGCAGAAAAGAAAAAGGCACTTTTCAGCTCAATGCAGCTGTTGGTTTATGGTGTGCTCCATATCCTATTTTTATTCTCTTCCATTTGCAACACGAACTGGACAGCAAACAGCAACCTGGAACATAGCAATTTTTCATGTCCCACCAGCATATCCTGCCACTTTGTACATAATTAACAAATCTGAACTAATTAAGTCTTCTAAATAGGCACACTGACGTTGGGAGAAGTGCCTTCGGGCACAAAAGGCGGGGTAAAAATCTATTAATAAATAAATAAATAATGTGACTAATGGTGACTTTCTTTACTCAAGTATAAGGAATTGTATTATTTGAAATGTAGAGATCGACTGTAAGCAAGGCCTTCAGGAA
The DNA here is from genome assembly GCA_029204185.1 of Lerista edwardsae. Taxonomy (NCBI): domain Eukaryota; kingdom Metazoa; phylum Chordata; class Lepidosauria; order Squamata; family Scincidae; genus Lerista; species Lerista edwardsae. Next base: position 3,584,465 of record JAJKFI010000094.1, read on the forward strand.
CCACAGTAGGCATGTTATTACCTCCCCATCCAGTAAAAACGAAGGATGTAATTATAGTAAGTTAACATTAACTAAAGCAGGAGGATATCCTGGAACACAGCATGAATACATCCTGGATATCTGAGTATACTGCATGTACATACAAGGCCAATTGCTAGGTCTACTGAGATCAGGGTGATTCACGCACATCTATTCTGAAAATTATTCAATTGTAATGCAATGAACCCGACTGCCAACAGATATTGCACCATTTTTTTTTAATCTACAATGAACTAGCATTTATATGCCACAAATGCTTTGGGACAAATGCTTTGGGACAAACAGCCAAGTATAAATAGCTTTGAAATCTTTGCTTCCTTTATTAAAATAGAAAGCACTGGTCCAGATCCTGTTTGCAGTGTTGTGCATGAGTCTCGAAATTTGAGTTGAGTCAAGTCTCTGCCCCCTCATCAACTGATTAGTGCATGAGTTCTAGCACACACACGCACACCCATGGTGACTCCACCCTGGAATTTCACACGCCTTTTCGTGGCAAGCTGTGGGAGAGGTTAGATGCGCACATACGTGACTACAAATGGTTGAAATGGGAGGTGTGGTGGGGTGCAGTTGGAATTGTTTCACACAACATTCTGGTGAGCCAGCAGTTTGCTGCTGACAGCGCTTCAATCCTAACCGGCCATTGCAACAAAACTCCCCCCGCCCCCGCCCCCACCGTTCACATCACAACTGAATTCAGAAGAAAGGAAGGGAGTAAAATAGTCCCGGCCACAGCACATTATTCATTCACTGAGACCTGTTTTCCATAAAAGCTGGGCTGACCTATGTCTGTTACACGAGTGAGTGAGTGAGTGAGTGAGTGAGTGAGTGAGTGAGTGAGTGAG